>JAZHYW010004152.1:0-83554 GCA_037355805.1 Ixodes ricinus
CCTAGATAAGTGTACTATGCCTGTCAGCTCCGCCTTCAGAGTGGTACACATGCCGTGTACGGGTAAGTGGCGCCATCAAACGACTTCTAAGCTAAACCAAGGTAAGTGTAGCCAGGAGGCGCTGGTGCGGCGCGACCGGCGAACGCTTCGTCTGCTAAAACGGAATTTCGGCGCTTTCTCGGGCGCGCACGGAAACAGCTTGCAACGACTGCTAGCAGGTGAGTGACGGAATAAATCTAAAGATTGTAATGAACATGAATGCAAATAATCACCGCGAAGCTACTATTTAGTGCTCTCACAAGCCCTGTAAATAGTGGCGCAACTGCATGCGCGACCCCAAAACAGAGCATTCTGGACGTGAAAAACGTCCTAATGTTCCGTCATACAATTTTCCAGAGAAGTACCGTATGTCTCAAATTATGTTATAGCACGCCTGCATAGGAGAACCGCGGAATGCTATATTTTTGTGGTTCAACTGTCATTTTAAAATTGCACATACCAGCTCGGCTTTTGAGAAAATACAAAAATCTGCCATTCTCTCCCCTCGTCAAAACACCTCATGTCTTATATCGGTTTCATGTCTATGTCCCGCCTGCTTTCATCAGCTGCCAGTAGCACATAATAAAAAAATCATTTTCTTGCGCGTTGTACATTACTGAAATTTATACAGCGTACGTGGTCCAGATGTCAAACGAGACCTAGATAAATCTAAAAAAAAATATGGATTTGCAAGCTACGACAGTGTAATTGCCCGCACGAGTTCGGCTAGGTAGTGGATTTTATTTCTGAAAATAAAAAAGGAAAGACTTCACCCAGTCAAAAAGAGGAAATAAACGCAGTAGGACGTTCTTTTCCCCTGTCTTTCTTCTTCGACCAAGTTTCCCTGCTTTTACCACAGTCTCGGGTTTTCTTCATCATGATAGAAAACAATCTTGTGGCCCACTGGGACGTTTGATAGACAAAAACGGGGAACGATAATAAGGCTGTCCCGTCCACGTTTTTGTTAAATCAAGCGTCCCAATAACCTACAACCGCGTTTTTTTGTTTTTTTTTTTTAGATCGAGATATGTGGGAATTTTTTTATTTTCCCTTGTAACTTTTGACTGAGGAAAGTATTTTTCTTTATATTTTTATTAACTAAATTCACCCCCTAGCCGAACTTGCGTGATCAATTGCAGTGTTGTAGCTCGCAAATCCGAATTTTTTGCGATTTATTTAGGTCTCATCTGACACGTAGACCACATTGCAGTATGAGGATTAATCTATAGCTTTATTACAGATGTGGTGACATTTCGTATTTTTAGAAGCCTGTTTGGAGCGAAAATATTGCATATATCAGCACTGGTATGTGCTAGGCTTCATTTACATAGTATCTCCATAGGCAGGTCATCATATTGAAATAAATCAGCGTCATTTAGCGCTAGCATACTTACTAATATATATGACTACAAACACCTATACGTGACGAAAAACAAACTCCTGGGAGATAGTTTAAGGAAGTGGTCCATTAGCTAACACTTTACCATTCTGAAAAATCAACTGAGAAAAATCCAGCTTGAGTTTCGAAGCATTTATTCACAAACATGTGTGTACTTCGCAAGTGGTGTTAAATAAACCATTCTAAAACAAAAGGACAGACACCCCCCAAAACTTTTTTTATTTTTGGCAGGCGATTTATTATGGTATCAGAAGACTACCGAATCAATATGTTGCTACAGCGTCACGTATATTTGTAGTAAAGTAAAAAAAAAAACGCAACTGCTTGAAACCGAAACGACTGGGGTGTCTAGAAGTTTTAGCGCGACACAAGGGACAATGGGGACTTGTATGACCGTTTCCGCAACCCACTAAGCACCCAGGATAGCGCTCCGTAATCCGCCACGAGACCTTGAACTATGCAGACAAGGCTGGCGGCGGCGCATGCTGCAGGTGCGGCGTTTTCTTTGACGGATACCGTAGCGGAAGACAAAAACGATCTACTACAATTCCCTAATAAGGGGAGTAGACACGGACAAGCCCCTCTACTCCCTTGTGTCGCGCAAAAACTACTAGGCTGCATCATGAACCAACTAGGCCAACAAGTTTTAATGGACTGGGGAGGAAGAAATATAGAAAGAGGAGAGAGGTGGCGGAAGTCACGTGGCTGTGATACCTTTTTCCCCCAAAACAACGTATTTGCAGCTTTTTAGAAGCCACAAAAAATGGCTATCATATATCTTTTCCATTTCTAATATTGTGTGCCTGCCTTCGATGACGTACGACTCTGATTATCTTTGGTGGTTCTGTCTAAATCATAAAAAACGGCACGTGACCACGGAGAAGAGAGTGAGCGCGACTCAAACCGGCCAGTTCTCGATCGGCTTTTTCGATCGGAAAGAAAGCAAATTTTGAGCAGCGAATTGTTTTCTGGGTAGTTGGGCTCTCATATGTAATGTACAAATAAAAACCTTGACGAGCATAAATACACTGTCAGTGTTCCTTTAAACCTGTAATAGGTTCTCCGTTTTTGAATAAAGCCAATAAAAACCAGAAAACACTCGCCGATAAAAATTTTGTTATTTATAAATTTTGTCAATTTAGATTTGTCGTAAAAACTCCAAATTGTTTGGGTCTGCCAGCTTTAATAAACCCAACCGGCCTTTATATCTCCGTGGTTCCGCGAGCCAGCTTACGATTCACCTCGTTTTGAGTGTCAATTTCCGATTGTAGGTGTCACAAAATTGCTGTTTAGTCTTTTATAATAAAAAACACTAGCCTCTCTACAACCATAGTCGAATATGTTTCACACATGAAAAGGCTCCTTTACTAAATTTGGAAACTGCTGCTTTCTACCTTTCATTCACTTCGGCTAGAAAAGCTACTCTAAATTTTATGTACCACAAACTAAAGCTCCGAAAAACTCTGCATGCATTTTGCTCAGAAATGAAATCCAATACGCAGAACCCCAAATATGTTACAAATAAACAGTGAGCATACTCCTTTTACAACAATGCACTCAGTTTATCAGTCGAAGTTCACATATGTAAAGAATGTTACACACAGAAGATGACAAAGCATTTAATTGCAGATACACAAGTGATCACTATTATAATCAAATAAGGAAGAGAAAAGTATGGTAAGGCCCTAATCATGACGTCCAATTTCAGGCATGACCTGCTGCATACCACATTGTGGTTCAAGCAGACGAAAGCCAGGTCAGGAAGAGAACTTTGCACTCCACGAAATACCATCAGACCCGGATGAACGAGCGAGCTGGCTACAAGCAATCAAGAGAGATGACTGGCTGCCATCAACCTACTCCATGGTTTGCAGTCGGCACTTTGTGCCATCCGACTATGTTGAGGGCAAACGCCGGAAGCTGAAGAAGGGCGCTATCCCAAGCATCTTTTGGAGCATGCAGCCTTCAAATATCACTAAGATGAAGGACGCTATCAAAAGGAAGTGCAGCACTCCATATTCATCAGAAGTTCCCAAGAGGCAATGCCTGGACACAGGCAGTTCGCAAGTGACTGATGCGACATCAAGCTCTACACTGGACACTCCACCGACCTCCTCTTCGTGCAATGAAGGTGCTGAACGAATCCCAATCATCCGGGCATCTCCAGCGAGCACCTTGGAGCCTCAAAACAGGCAGGCATCAGAAGTGTTAGACAGCAGGCCATGCCAACAGCCAGTGCTGCTCACCCAACAAGGAACACAGGCAGACGTTCGAAAGATGTCAGCACAAATAACCGTAGAGAAACGTAAATGGACCCGACGAGTCACCACCCTGCGAAACCAAGTGGAGAGACTCAAGAACACTGTTGACAGATACAAAAAAGACTTGGAAAAGTTGCGAAACCTGAGGGAAGAAGATGATGTCACAAATTTTCTTAACATCTGTGAACAAGCAAAGGAAAAGAACGTGTCGGCTATGTTTCTAGTCGACCAAGTAAAGAACTACCACAAGAAAAGCCCAAGGTGGACAGAACATACCATCCGTCACTGCATTTTGCTGAGACACATTTCTACAAAGGCCTATGAACACATAAGATCTGAAGAGCTTTTTAAACTTCCCAGCAGGAACACTCTGCAAAGCTACATCGGAGCTGCCTCAGGTCAAACTGGCTTCAGCGACTTGGCGAAGGCTCGGCTTCAAACAGAACTGCACAACCTGGCAAACACACAATCAAGGACATGCTCTCTCATTATTGATGAGATGCAGATCAAACAGAGCTTGCAGTACAACAAGCAGCAGGATGTCTTTGTGGGCCAAGTGGACCTGGGACCGTTGACTGAAAAGACCAAGCAGCCCATCCTGGCAAATTCGCTGCTGTGCTTTCTTATGAATGGGCTCAGCATTCCATACCGGATCCCTGTTGCCTACTTTTTTACCAAAGGGTTAACAGGAACCGAACTGGCCAAGCTTCTGCTTCATGTCTTGGGCAAGGTGGAAGACGTTGGCTTCAAAGTACTCCGGATTGTAACTGACAATCACCGAGTGAATGTCAATGCAATGAAGCAGCTTTGTGGGGGACTCCTTACACATCATATCCTGCACCCAAATGACCCGGAGAGGATTCTGTTCCTTAGCTTTGACTATGTTCACATCTTAAAGAATATACGGTCCCAGTTCCTGGAACGCAACTTTGGAAAGGACAATGAGATCAAGTCCTTCTACCTCAAGAAGTTGTACGAGCTCCAGAGAGAGGCGGCTGTCAAGCCAGTCAGGTTCCTGAGTCGCAAACATCTTTTCCCTAGCAACATAGAAAAAATGAATGCCAAGAGAGCAGTCCAGCTCTTCTCCCCTGAAGTGACCGCTGTGCTCAAGCACCTGCAGGAACAAGCTGGCCACACGAGTGACCTACTGTATGCGGACGCAGGACCAACCATCTTCTTCATGGACTCTGTGTACCGCTGGTTCATTTTGCATGATACCAGTAACTGCACACAACACATACACCAACGCTACCCAGATGTGCGCCAGTATGATCACCCAGACGACCCTCGTCTGGAATGGCTCGAGTTTTCATTCCCAGCCTATCTCGAGCAGATCAAGAGCACGGCAAGCCCATCACAGTTCCTGACAACAGAAACCTACGAAGCCCTTCTCTTGACAACATACTCGACAGTTGCATGTGTACAACACCTTCTCACCAAGGAAGAGTTTGGATTTGTACTGACCAGGAAGTTCAGCAGCGACGCCATTGAGTCCCTGTTTGGCTCATTGAGACGATCCCAAGGGTGCAATGACCAGCTTAACGTTCGGGCTGCAATCTCAGGAATTGAGAAGATCCTGAAAACTGGTCTCATCACAGCTTCCCAGCAGAGCAATGTGTCACATGCTGCCTCGACCTCATCGGGTATGACTTCAGCCATTCGGTGCATACCACCAACAGTGTCAGCTGCCACGCCATTTCAACTTCCACAGAGTGCAGCGGATATCTTAGACAAGTTGTCAGATTCCAATGTACAGTACCTGCCAAGCCTAGAGCTGTCGGCGACAGCGCACGTTGGGGGCTACATTGCCCGTGTTGTACAAGAACACTTTTCATGCTTCTTCTGCATACATCTTCTTACAAAGCCGAAGACAAACAGTGCCTTGCAAGGGATCACAAACCACCTGGACCGGGGAGGCCTTTTGTACCCTTCAGATGAACTCGCCCATCTTCTCAATGTCCTCAGGATGTTTGCAGCGGATGTGCTGTCGTACAACCTCAGGGATTGGCGGCCCCTCGAAACTCTTGTGAAGTTTGCACTGCCAGCAGTGTATGACTCTCCTTTGCTGCTCTGCCCAACAAACAACAAGGCTCATCGACGTGAACTGATCCATCTTGTTTGCACAAAGTTCTTCAGACCGCTCCTTGTTAACTATGCCTTCTGTCACACAGACAGGAACGATAGATTTAAGATGTTCGCACGAAAGCCTCTTTCTCGAAAGTTTCAGAAGTTGAGGTAGAGCGCACGCAAAGGTAGATTAGAGCATAGATTTTTTTTCTACCTCTAGTCAAGCGGAACTATGTTCATATATATTTTATTTGTCTTCGAAGCCTTGGCATTTAGTGATTTTGTGTCCGAGTTGGTCTTTCTGCGCAAATTATATGATATATGTATAAAGATTCTATTTGTTTCCAATGAGTTTACTGGATACCTTTACTCCCGCTAATAATTCCAGCACCTGCTAAAAGTCGGTTTTCCCCTAAATTTGGTCGGATTTCCAGAACTGCATGCAGAAGTTCCCCATAACAGCACAAAACATTCGTTACGGCAACGTGACTCGATCACGCTCCACCAGTAACATAGCAGAACATTGCAGCAATGTTTAGTGCTGCTAGGGTTGTTTTAATGCGTTGAAACGCACCAATTATAAAAAAAGGGGGACAAAATTCTGTTGCAAAACTTCTGTCAGCAGAACTGCTGTCCCTTATTTAGACGCAATTCGATCCTTGCTTATCACTGCTTTTTTTTTTCAATTTACATTTAACATGCTGAAAATTTAGGCACGATGCAATATTATTATATGAAAAGCCTTTGACCAGCGCGACTGCGTTTGCCCAGGAGGCTCTGGTTTGCCTTGTCTGACCTTTTGCTCTTTTCTGACGTTCGAGCCTGCAAACCCTGCTGGCCGAAATTATTAATACCGCAGCGCTTTTTCTACTTACGCACGGCTCAGCTTAAGACTGCGGTGTAACCCAGATACTGCTTCTCATCCGAGGTTCAAAGTGCAATCACAGCGGCTCATGGGATTCTCACCGAGTTGCAGCCGTGCACGCCGATATTTGGTCATTTGGCCGCCGATCACATCCGGCGAACGAATCTCCCGCTCCCTTCCGGAAGGGCCGTGGGCTTCACCGCACAACACAACATGTACGGCTAGCTGGCGCCATCACGCGGGAGCCACACGCACTTTTTGCCGGCCGCCTTTGCATTGCCGGAGCAGCGAGCTGACGGGCATTGTACACTTATACAGGAGGCTCTGCTTGAGGTCTATCCACTATTTTTTTTTCAATCAGCCAATAAGATTTTGGCGTTCTGACATCATCGCAACTCCTGTGCAAGAAGCAGACAAATTTGCACTCCGCATTGACACAAACGTAAAACCAGGGCTAAAAGAAACCATAAAATTATAGATAAATATTTTGGCTAAAAACAAAATAAAAGTCAAGCTAAAGCATCGTTGACTTGGTGAGGCCGTGAGGCAGCTTACCTGCTCCCTTCCGATGTACGAGGGTTTTCGAAAGACGAGCCAGAGCACGTCTTCCGAGCACGGAGGTACCGTACGGGAACCGTCGTACATGTAGTAGTGGTCGGTGTCGTTGGGAATCATGGCTTCCATCCGGATGGGTAGACTCGGTCGAGTTCTGTCCAAGGCGTACGCCACCGAGCTCAGTGGCGAGACCAGGGTCATCAACTCCGCGTTCCGATGCCGCGTCGTCTGCACACGGGTCGCGCGGACACCAGAATTTGTTTCGAGGCTTGTTTGGGTGCACTGTATGTAAATTACACCTTTCCAGCGATCGTCACCCGTGCGAAAGAAGCCGCACCACTGGGCCGTGTACGCACGCCCGGTGTCTGATGTTCCGGATAAGAGAGCTACTGCGCAGGCTTAGGACGCGTGAAACAGCCTAGTAGGCAAAGATGGCAGCGCTCCTGAAGGTGATTCTTGGGAATGGTCCACGCATGCAGTGAACGCAATACGTTTAAATTTCCTATGCGGGTAGAAATGAAGGAGAGGAGGAGCCAAGAGCGCACGTGGACGCCAGAGCGCCTAGCTCTGGTTGGAATGACTAGAGATAGACGCAAAGCTAGCTGCCGTTGTCTCTACTTACTGTTCGAAAACGAACGCCGAACGCCCATACGCCCGTTTTCAACGTTTTAACGCGTTCGAAGAGTGGGTAGAGGCAAAGTCCGCTAGTCCACGAATCATATCAACCAGAGCTCGGCGGTCTGGCGTCCCCGCGCTCTCTCTCTCTCTTCCTTTCTATTTTTTCCCGCATACACTCTAAAAAATGCCTGCGCGTCTACTTACCCGCAAAACACTCGAACAGCCAATCTCTGCGATCTACGAAATCTGCTCAGCGAATGATAAGGCGGAACATTTGTTTAGATCTAAAAATAAAGCCTGCGCTGTGGCATTACACAATGCAAAGCGTGATGCTTGCATTGCGTAATGCCACAGCGCAGACTTCATTTTTAGGTCTAAACGGATGTTCCGCCTCATCATTCGCTCAGCTGATTTCGCAGATCGCAGAGATTGACCCTTCGAGTGTTTTGGGGGTAAACAGACGCGCAGGTATTTCTTAGAGTGTAGTATGCAGGTAATATTTTGTCTCGTACAACCGAAAACGTTGACTCAGTTTGCGCTCCATAACTTCTCCCTCTTTTCTCGTGGCGAGTGAGCCAAGCTTTTCAAATTCAGATAATTTATAGTTGGGGAAAGACGGCGTGAGCGACCAAAAACGTCGCTGTGGTCGGCCTTGCACCAGAGCCTTGCACGATTGGCCGAAGTGCTCACTGTGACGTCTCTGGTGGAATTAGCACTACTTTTATCGACGGAAATAGCAGACACCACAGACTGTTAATTCGAAAGGTATTGGTTTAAGAGCGTGGTAACTCCAAACTTCCATCATGCTTTTAACAAGCAGCATCGAACTTGTCGTTCGCAACTGATAATCTTGGTTGTGACGTCGCGGGTATAAACCATAGAGGGACGCTTAGGATGCATCTCGCCACCACTATAAAAAACAAAAAAAACTTCGTCTCACCTTAGCATGGAGTCCATGGACTAATCATGAATGCTGTGCTAGAGCGAGCGGCTAGCCTTGACTGCCGTGACTGGAGCACTCGCTGCACGAGCGCTCGTGCAGGCGCCAAGGCTTCATTCGAAGCAACTAGGTCGCGCTTTTACCACGCGCGGCTAACAATAGTCCATACTAAGGTGAGACGAAGTATAAAGAGTATTCACTGACGACCTTAGCTCTGTTTCGAGGTCAAGCGCGTGTTCACAGCAAGCGTTCGCCAGATCATAGCCTCCTCTATTAGCTGCGAGATGTTTCGGTGGCGCCCTCGTTTGGTTACCTTTCGTGACGTCATTACCTTGTGAACAACAAGTTCGATGGTGTTTGTAATGGGCATGGTGGAGGCCTGAAATCATAGCGCTTTTAAAGCAACACTGCTAACACCGTCAAAATTGAAGTTCTTACATTCCTCTTATTTCCGTCGATGAGACATCCTTTGCTGACGTCATAGTCAGCATTTGGCCAATGGACCTTTTTCACATACCGACGGCACCAGGCGGTGGCTGCACGAACTAAAAATCGAGGAAGGGACGTACCTGCGCTACCAGTCGATAATGGGAGCTACGCTACCAGTTTCTTCGTTCTCTGAGCAGCAGGGCGTGCCCAACGCGCCGTCCAAGTGGGGCATCCGTGGCGTCCACTTAAACGTCGTGTTATTCTTTCCATCCGCTTTCTTTTTTTGCGTAACACAATTATATGTATGCTGCAATAGACCTATTGCTGTCTTACCCAAAGCATCAAGGAGAATGCAGGGATTGGTGTTCCACGCGCCGCACGTGCTGGCCTCAGCAGTAGTAACTTTTTCCAAAGCAAAAACCTAAAACAAAAGGCATCTTGCACGCGCGTTCGTCAATGCTTTCTTTTGGTTATTTACTTCGAATCTTTTATACAGGAAAGGCGTGCGCGTGTGGCGCGTGGAACACCAATCCCTGCATTCTCCTTGATGTTTGGGTAAGACAGCAAATGGTCTATTACGTTTTCTACTCGCTGATCCACAGCCTCCTGCCGAATTTCCTCGATTTTTCGTGCACACTTCCGCCGCTTGGCATCGGGCGCTCGCGCGTGCGCAGAACGCTTCTCGGAAAAGGTCCATTGTGGTGGGCCGACCACAGCGACGCTTTCGATCGCTCACGTCGCCAATACTGACAAAACCTGGCAGATCGCCACGAGACGCGGCCGCCGAAAGTAAAAAAGTAGAGCGGCCGACAAGAGGCATGTAACGGGTGCCCCGCTGCGGCCAGACGCCGAAACACACTTGTCCCGAGCAATGGAATGTCCGTTCGTTCTTCCCGCGTTCCTCGGTCTACCGCTTCTTTTCTCGTCGGGTTTGAAAACCACGTTTCGGGTCCTCGCCGCTGCAAAAGCTGCGCGCTGACTACAGGTTCCCCGAGAAATGCTCTCTGCTACCAGATCCTCGCGCTCCAAATCTGCGACCGGGCACTCTATGGCTCCGTCATCGAACTGCCAGGATTCGTGATTATAGAGGAGGCAATGGCCAGATTCATCTTGCAACGTAAAAATTGTTGCTCATGGCGAATGATAATTGGCTTAAGCCACAGCGCGTGCTGATAACGGGATATGAGCAGCAGAGAGGTCCTTCAGTTTTCTCGCCGCGAGCTGGAGCCATAGAGTCATTATAATTAAAGCCCCTCGATGTGTTTACGTGTCTTGCAAGTAGCGTCAAACGCGCGAGCGCACGAGGCCCGTGTCTCGAGCGGCCCTTGGAAGCAAATGGCGGCGCAGCACTGAAATGAGCGGCCCTTGGAAGCGAATGGCGGCGGAGCTCGCGCTCGCGGCACGTGTCTCGCGCGTTTCCAAAACAATGGTTGGCGGTACTTGTAAAAAAAGGCCTTTATGAAGGGGCTTTAATTATAATGTAAGCTAGGGGTTCAAATGGCGCTAGTGTGCGGTCGCAAATTGAAGCCGACAGCATCCAGTCGAAAATTGACTTCCGGTAATCCATTTCTAAGGAAAAAGTGAGTGAATTTTCGCCCCGCGTTTGATGAAAAGAGCAAATATCCCAAATATTTGATGCGTACTAGGTATCTTAGAACATGTTTCAGTCAGGCAGGTGAAATAATTGGTCAGTTATGGCGTTTTTTCTTTCTTTTATGTGCACTGTCGAAGATTGTTAGCGCAAACACGACGTCGGCACTTTTCAGCATGGGAACTATTAGTGCCGAATGAACAAAGGACATCTTGCAAACCAAGAGAGACGGCAAGAACTACACAGTACCACTAAATCAGTAACTCTCTGTGCATGTACGCTCAAAATAAATTGAAGGTCAGATAATATAATATAGCCTGATTTTCAATATGTGAGTACTGCTTTATTCCTTTTGCTCTGTGCGAAGATGGTTGTTATACGTTCAAAACATCACCCGCACGCTCGAAATCATTGCGAACAAGTGCCTGATAAAGCTGCCCATCATTAAAAAAAGTATTAAAAGAGAGACACCTTTCATAGCCCACGTGTACTTTATTCTTTACGTGTTGAATGTTTTTAACCGCTCGTAAAGATGCAAGACGGGGTCATATTCATATAGCGACAGGACTGGCATATTAGCAATATATAAGCGTCACCGGAATGTTGACTAACCTTGAACACACTCTATATTCCTTTCGATTGTTGTTTTGCTTAGAGTCGCCGCTTCTTTTTACACACTTGCTCTGGAACGCAGGTTTAGGCCTGAAATATAGCGATGTTAAACATCGTTCACTGCTGAAGAAAAATGCACTAACTAAAGCAATTACAATTTTACAATGTTAATAAAGGTACATACCATTCGGCACGACTTAAATAACAAAAGTGTTCTATGTTATTTTCCCGCGAAGAGACAAAATGCACGCGCGTTTTCCCATTGGAATGCACAGGAGCACCGCAAAAGTAGACTGGTTGCTGTCTGCTTCAAATTGCGTCACGGAAGTCGCATAGACACTAGCGCCAGTTTAATCTCTAGCGTACATTATAATAACTCTATGGCTCGAGCTTCCTATTTTCGATGAATGGTTCGGCTCGACCTCACGAGTTTCGAGAGTGAACGCACAGTTAAAGCACAACAGAAGCCAACGAACGCGTGCTGGAAGCTAGCCTTTCCAAACATACTTCGAGTTCTTCTAAGTTCCTGGAGCTGTGGTATAGTGCTTTTGCTGAGGTACACGAAGAATCACCGATGCCTAAGTAACCTCTCGTTGAGAGTCGTCCAACCAATTTAAGTGGAGGGAAAAAGGGTGAAGAACTTAAAGGAACACTTAAATCGGTTTTGAGTTCGTCGTTTTATGGTGTGAACTAAAACTACGCGTCCTGAGTGTCCTAGAAAACTCAACATTACGATCACGCTTGGCCTTATTTAAAATGCGATCACACGATGTTTGGTGCTTGGTCGCGTGTTTGAGGAGAAAAAAAAGGCCATGCATGATTGTATATTTTGGGTTTGGCGCATAGATTGAGTTTGCACTATAAGAAAAAGGACTAAAACGCTTTAGTGTTTCAATTTATAACGAAAATATTAAGAGTGGGTACGTGGGTTTGTTTGCATTAACATATAACTAATTATACGAAGCGCATGTTGCACCACCGGTATGAAATAACTCTTCTTTTGAACAACGCTACATCCAGGTATCTTTGGCGTGGAGTTTTACCTAATTCTACAAATTTCTAATCCGTGCCCTTTTTGTATGGCCTACTGGTTAGGATCACCTGGAACTGCGTGGCCACGCTGACGAAGGCAGGAGGGCACACCTTGCAGTCGGCACGGGCCGACGGGGTCCGCAGCTTGAAGAGCAGTTGAGCCTGCGTCGTTAGCACCCAGCGCTGGTTAGGACATTGCTCCCGATAATGGGTGCCTTTACGCAGTCTTACGGTGACAAGGCATAAGCTATTGCGGACGCCTTTTTTTGTCGTAAGTCGTTTTTATTCACCATGCAGATCATCAAAGCAGATCCACCAACAAATACGTGAAACCTTTTATGAGCTCAGTGTTATCATGGTTGTTTTGTTCGATTTTCGGTTGATCGAAGAATCGCACCTCGAAATAATCCGTGCCTTTAATTTTTATTTTATTTTATGGACCATCCTAGAGAGGCGGTGTTATGTATTTACGAAATTCGCTGGGCGATTTATGAAGGGTGCAATTATCGAACCCGAAATACGATGGGAGCTGGAACAGCGGGTGTGATCATTAATACTTGCTGCAAATATAGTTGTCATCTTAGTTGAGAATTTGAGTCAAAAAGGGGTTCTTTTTATGTTTTGGTAATGCAGTCGATATAAAATTATATAGAGGGCAGGGTACAGATAGTGCCATGCTCAAAATGTTTTTATTGCATAAGGTAAGGTTGATACCGCAGCTAAACAATTTTAAATAGAATAACATTCTAAAAAAAAAATGAACCTATAAGTTCTTCTTCCAGAAAATAAGAAAAAGAAAAAATCTTGGTCTTATATTGAAGATTAGTCAATCAAACTGGGACTGACAACAAAATGTATAGTTCGTAAAAATACTTCAGAAAAAGAAACTAGCTCGTGGTTCATGCTTCATGAATATATACTTCATGAATTTCGTGCGTTCGGCAATGACGTCTGTTAAATGGCGACGGTTTGCCGGTTGATCTACTGTTATTTTGGCGGGCATTTTGGCTTTCACGAGGTCTCTGCGCAACCTTTATGCTCCAGATCACTACAGAATACCCCAACTTGACCTGCGCTAGAACTGTGATCACGCAATAGATGACATGCTGTCACGGGAACTTCCGCACACATGCACAACATGATGCCGCACATTTACCTGGCAACCGGCGAGTCGATTATTATCTGGAAAGACGCCCATATGATTCTTTCTCCTGAATACGTTTGTTACTTTTCGCGCTCACAATATTTCAATCATGTTTATAAACCAAAGACAGATGATAAATGACCAGGCAATTGTGTTGCATGCGTGAAACTTATCAATCACAAACGTTTAGTGAGGCTCTGAGTTTCACGTATTCAGGGCTGATAAACCTGGCGATCTTCCAAAGCCTTCCATAGTCACGAACTCCTCTCTCACAGTGCGCACAGGTGGTCCAGCTTCTACTCTCCTAACCTTCTGGTCACGTGACCTCCTCCCAATCAGCATAGAGCTTCGCGCCCACGCTTATCAGGCTCCACGAAATGCTGAGCACCTAGCCAAAGAACGTTTCACGTTACAATGTGCAACCACACACGACGAAATGACAGTGGAACTCCACAGACAATGTTATCAGTATGTAATAAACAATGCAAATTTACGTTATACATGACTCATTGCCGGCGGAACAAGCAGCACTTATTTATCAACACAAACGGAAGCACGCGAAAAAAAAATCGTGTTGTAGTGTCGGTCTTGTTTCTACCTAAATTATAAACAAGACAAAAAAACAACAACAACTACACCAGTTTCAGTGTTTTAATTGAAAGCGGTGAGACGCTGCCCGTGTGTCGTTTGAAAGGCTATCGCATTTAAAACAAGAACAAGACAAGTGCACCGTGGGCTATCTATGCGCCCTCACCATTGCATTATAAGCGGTTCTGCTCCTAGTGATGCGGCGCTGTATTACTTCTCATCCATATAAACTTAACATTTGCAAAGGAACAAGGATTCATTTGCTTGCGGCCGTCCATTTAAATAAAACCGCGGTTCAAAATAAACATGACTCGTTTCTTCACGGTCACCACGTTGGAAAACTATTCCCGAGGCATGTACAAGAACCGTAGCGAACAGCCTTCCTGTCCCTCCCATCTCGGAACTCAAGAGGTCACCTCCAGGGCGTAGCTGTTTCCGTCGATGATGTGCTCGCTGCCGCTGTGGTCGTCCCGTCCCCAGTGGAAATCCGCCTGTTCGAACACGTACTCCTCCGTCAAGATGCCGCCCGAGATAATCGGCTTGGGCATCGATGACTTGAGGCGTACTGCACATCAGATTCATACGCATGCGCAAGCACCTGAGTTGGCTTTCATAAGGTTACGTTAATACGGATTGAAGTGCTTTGACATAAACGTTACATACTTTATTATAATTAGTTTGTGAGAAATCAGAGAAGCAGGAGGCCACATAGAGAAATTGAGAGGGTTTTGTCTATGAAGACACTTCAAGAGTGGGGCGAAACGAAAACAGCACGAACTGAGGCAGGAGGCAGGTCGAATAAACATACACACCATCGCCTGGTGCATACGTTTCTTTGTGTTCTCCCCGTAGTTTTAGCGCTGGTTTTATTTTGCGTGTTTCACCGAGTGTACACTCTTCTACTTTAAAAGCGTCCGGATACGTGTATTAAGTCAATGTTTCCAAGCTTAGACTGAAATCGACAGCAGTGCTACAATCGAGGCTTGCGCGATAAACAATTCAAATGAATCCACTTCTGTAACAAAACTTGACTTCCATTCAGTAGAGTAGATCGTTGGGCTAGTTGGTTTTGGAACTTGGAAATACATTTTAGCTCCCAAACACAAGGACACAAAGACGAGAGTCAGACACCACAGTGAGCTACTAACAACTGATTTTATTACATGAAAGGTCACTTATATACCATCCGTGTTTCTGATATCAGCCAATCACTAGCCAACCCGATGCCAGGCCGCGTCATTGAGGAACAGAGGAAGGCACGTTCCTTGTCAAGTAGATCAATTGAGGCCACGCTGACACATGCTGCCCCACCCTTCTTAATCTCATCTGCCTCGACAATCTCCCTCACAGTTTTTTCCTTGTTCCTCGCCAGAATCTTGCACTCGGAAAATAACGACAGACACTTGCAGCTTTCACAATTTCCTACTTTAAGTAGGAAATTATCGAGACGGACATCTGTCTGATCATTAATTTCCTACTTAAAGTAGGAAATTATCAAAGCTGCAAGTGTGTGCCGTTGTTTTCCGAGTGCAAGATTCTGGCGAGGCGCAAAAAGAAACTGTGAGGAAGATGGTCGAGGCAGATGAGATAAAGGGTGGGGCAGCATGTGTCAGTGTGGTCTCGACTGATCTACTTGACAAGGACGTGCCTTCCTCAATGAGGCGGCCTGGCATTGGGTTGGCTAGTGATGGGGTGATATCAGAAACACGGATGACATGCAAGTGACGTTTCGTGTAATAAAATCAGTAACCTAGGTGACGTAAAACCTAAACGGCGCACCACCACCACCAATAAAATCAGTTGTTAGTAGCGCACCGTGGTGTCTGACTCTCGTGTTTGTGTCCTTGTGTTTTGAGCGCTAAAATCTATTCCAGGCTTCCATTCGACGAGTTCAACATAAACTGAAGGCATGAAAACTCAGGGGTATTGTTTGTTTTTTGTGACTTTTTTGTGGTTTGGCGGTAGGGGGTTGTAGGGTCGAGGTGCTGGGGTCGCGTACATGTTCTTCCGGTGTTCTGGATGACGGGATTGGCGAGTGGCGAGCGGAAGTGTTTGAAGTGGAGCCTGGGCAGCGTGATGCCGATGGACTTGTGCGGCAAAAGGAGGACCGGGGACTGACGCTGCCCGTTGCACGAGCTCCATTCCTGACCCCACTCTCGAGGAACTGCGCACAAGAAAGGCAATTTTTGGCGAGACAATCATATTACAGTAAAATTTAAAAAAAAATGAAAGACGTTACAACTTGCTGTAACGCCGATTTAGAGCGCAGCTCTTGAGGAGGAGGAGGAGTGGATACTGAGGGAGGGCATGCCCTTCTCCTCATCCGTACCCTCTCTTCCTCCCTCCTTCTTCTTTCACGTGCGAAACGCGCGTCGTCACACAACGGTTCGGCGCGGTGCATTATGGGTCGTTTCCCATAATGCACCACGCGGTTACGCCGACGGCGACGCCTACGCTGCTCAAGCCGGAAACGGCCGGGCGCCTAACAGCTGAGCTCTAAAAAGATTTTTGAAACAGCAGTACTGATGTTGGCCACGACGCCTAGGAATTTTTTTTTGTTGAAGACAACAACAACAACAACAAGACTTTTTGTTGGACACGATATGCCGGATAAAATTTTGCTTCGTTTAATTAAAGTTTGCTTACCCACAGCCTTGAAGAGACGTGTTTACATCTACGTGTGACAACAAGGCGGTTGATTTACCTCAATAGAAATACATAAAGTTTCAAAGTTGACAAGCGCTCTGCTTCGTACGGCGGCATGAGGTAGTAATCAACTCGCTACGAAGACGCAACAATGACGTTCTCCTCGCCGTATCTTCAAACTATATTTTCCCTTTACAGCAGTCTCGCATAATAACACGACACGATTGAAAGAGCGATCGTGATAGTAATTGGCACTTGGGACGGCAAAGGAAAACAACAACTGGAGATACAAATGATCAGAGATACAAATGCTGCATGCTGAAGACATCGATGCCATGTCTGTAGCTTACAACTTCGTCTACGCGGTGTCTAGCATACAATTGTATCGTATAAAATCATAAATATATAATGAATCTTTTTTTTGTTTCAAAAGCATTGCCGAGCCACATTTGGAAGCCTGACTCGTGGCTTAATCTATAGTTTTTCCATTTTTATTAGAATCGCAACCGGCACGATGGGGCGTCACGTTTCTAGAAGGACATCTATGGAACCCACAATGGCATCAGTAGTAATGACAGCTTGTCTATTACAGTGACCGACTACCTAAGAAACGCAGGACGTGACTTATGATGTTCCCGCCTCTCGACTCGTGGTTCGGCGCTCTTATCAGCTTAATCACAATCTCATTGGCTGTGGAGCGATGATAAGATGCTAGGAACAAGCCACGTCCAGCGCTTCTTAAGCTCTAAGCCAATATAACTCACTGATTTTCTACGACGTACTGACATATCCTAACATTTTGCCTTTGATGTTTACGCCTAATATCTGAATCTCAATGTCACCCGTACTTTTTTAATTTTTAATTTTTATTTTTAATTTTTTAATTTATGTTTTTCAACTGGGGTGTTTCCGCAGCTTATGCAAAAAGCTAGAGTGTCTGTGCTTTATAAAAAAGGAGACAAGAACGACATAAATAATTATAGACCTATCTCTATCTTACCAGTTTTTTCTAAAGGCTTAGAAAAACTTATTCACATTCGTCTGTCAAATTTTTTTAATAAGTATTGTGTAATTACTAATGATCAATTTGGGTTTATGAAGCATCGTTCGACAGATCTAGCATTACTAGAACAAAAAGAATTTATTTTAGGGAGTTTTGAGGCAAACCAGATAGCTTTAGCCGTATTTATTGATTTTACGAAAGCATTGGATTATCTAAACCATAATTTATTGCTAAAAAACTTTATCTTTATGGAATTCGGAGCCAAGCACTTACGTTGCTTCAGTCATATTTGAGTAATCGGAAGCAGTTTGTCTGTTTAAATGGCTTTTCATCTAATACAAAGTCTGTTTTCTCCGGTGTACCACAGGGGAGTATTTTGGGACCTTTGCTATTTAACGTTTATATTAACGATATTGTTAACATAGATTCTCTTGCTAAATTTGTTATATATGCAGACGATACAACCCTTTTATTTTCGGCTAAAACTAGTGATGAACTTATCAACTGCGCAAATGATACTTTAACAGGGTTGCAAAATTGGACATCCGACAACGGACTTAAAATTAATAGTAGTAAAACCAAAGCAGTTATCTTTCGAACCAAAAATAAAAGCGTTTTTATAACGAAAAGTCTTGTAATAAATTCAAATGTTATAGAGATAGTGGAGAATTTCAAAACTCTTGGCGTTATTTTTAACCAGTATTTGTCTTGGGACGACCATGTAAGCTATATACTTCCTAGATTGTCCAGGGTCATTGGATTAGTCTCACGAAACCGTTTTATTTTACCAAACAACGTTAAACTACTTATATATCAAACTCTATTTACATCCCACTTAAACTACTGCCACCTGGTATGGGGTACAACCACCAGTTCAAATCTACAAAAAATACATCTATTACAAAAAAAATTTGTCCGCCTCATCGCTAATGTTTCTTATATTTCAAGCACCGAGGGTTTGTTTGAAAAATATAATTTGTTGCGTGTTTTCGATATGTATATGTATAAACTTATGGTCCGCTTCAAGATAGAAAAAAAAAGAAACGTAGATATTCTGGCCAAACTTTCTAAACTAAGGGAACATGTTACCTCCTATCCAACTCGTTCGGCGGCACGCTGGGCTGTGCCTCTTTGCCATAACAACTACTCCATGCAGTCTCTAAAGTATATGCTACCTACTTTACTAAATCTCCTCTTAAACAAAAACGTTGATATAATGTCTGTCACAATGCAAGATTTATTTTCTTATTTGAATTGAATATATTTGTTTTCTGCGATAGGTTGTAATCTATTTTTGTACACAATGTTGATATTTTTGCTGTTGCTTTGTATTTTAATCTGTCATGTGGAACTGTAAGGGAGCAGGGGCTCCGTCAAGCTGTTAAACAGCTTTTTTCCTCTGTTTCCTCCATTCCTGTATCGAATGGGAAATAAACTTTTATTATTATTACTTTATTATTATTATTATTATTATTATTATTACTATTATTATTATTATTATTATTATTATTATTATTATTCGTGGTTTTTGCTTGGTTACTCGTGACAACAGAAAGGCACGGTAAAAAAAGAAAAGAAAAACAAGATTGCAGTGTTTGACGTATGTGTCCACATTGTCTCGTCTTCTCCAGGATCTAACTTAAACATTTTCGAGATTTAAATGATAACTTAAGACAGTCTGCTCTTCTTTTTTAGCCGTTGACAGTTTGCTGTACTTGTACGACGGTGATTGCTCATTTGAAAGTGGCCGCCTAAACGCGAAACTGCGCGCACCGCGGAAGGCGTTGCTATTTGTCATGTATTTGGCGAATTATAAGCGTTATATTCGTACGGTATCTCGCTTCGCTGGCCTTGTTATAGTTTTCAAATTAAGCGCCCCGCGCACGTGATGCTCACATCGCATACAGGCCACTCTAGCGATAGTGCCAATGAGAGCACTGGCTGTTCCGATTCAGACTTTCAACGCTTTTCGGAATTAAATTAGGAGGACGGCGCTCATCATCCGACAGAAAAAGGTCTGTAAGGTACTTCCGATTAGGAATCTGAACCGTTGGAATGTCGCGAAAGCGGATCCGTCAAAATAAAACCGAATGAAAGAAAGGTTGCAACTTTTCACCTTTGGTATTTTTATTTGATGCTTTTAAACCTGAACAACTTTGCAAGCACTGTAGTACTGTACGTGCTTCCACTAGATAAAAAATAATCCTGTTTATTGATTTTTTTAAATACCATTACTTTGGAAACAAGACCCAATCAATGGGGAAAATATTTCGGGAAAACGAACTCGGTCGTCTAAGGGTTAACTACGTTTGAAACTTTAACTTGTCTCTATGGCTAAATTTCGTCAGATGAACGCAGGAACGCTTCGCACGCGCGCGACAGAAGCTCGTTTAATGTCCGCATCTCCACATCGGCCATTGAGGCACGCCGCCCAGCTCTGGATATGCTTAAAGTCACTGGGTCCCGGGAAAGTAGCGCCATTGCCTTCCCTGCTTGCTAGCCGAACACAAATAAAATACTAACGTACAGACGACCAACACCTCGCAAGGCGATTGGCTAATCGGTCTCTGTTGTTATGGCAAACGCTATTTCGGCCCCTTTAAATCTTCGAAGGTCCGAGAGGGTCGTTCTAATTCAGTCACCCCAAGATCACCACGGGGCATCATCGTACTGCAGGCGTTCATTGCCAGTATGAGCGTCTTCGGCACTATGTGCGCAATCAACTTATGAATCATGCCCATCTCATGGATCTCTCACAATTATAGTGTTCTTCTTGCCTATTTCAAAAGAGGAAAATTATTTTTTCCAATGCCTCAAGCACCGGTACCGCATGTAGTGGTGTTATGAAGATGTACGCTTGTTTCGCCAGTGTGTGAATAGAAACATCTCGGTATACAAGACGCGTCTCTCTAAATCTACCCGTCACCAGCGAATTTAGATCGGCTCACCAACAATGGAACGAGAAATTGCTCATTTCATGAGCCGAAATTGCGACCATACGCGGAGCTTGGCGCTACCTTCCTACCATCTAGTTACTTTAGACGAGCTTTGTGGCAGCTGGAGGAGGACAGGCCGGTAAATGGCACGAGGAAATCTTACGGAGACGTTTATTAACTGCGCTGCGAAAGTATAGTTGCAACTTCTTTAAACGGAAGAAATTTGTGTCCGATTCGACCTTCGTGCTTGGTGCCGGAAACCATTTTCAGGCTAAATAGGATTTCAGCCTAACATACCGAAAGCGAAGGGCGCCCTAATAGGGGCTCAAAAATGAATTTGCTGAAAATCAAACAGTTGCAGTCGAGGTGCCATATAGGTACACCAAGGGAAGAGTGGACTGTGGTGAGCTAAAACGCGCCCAATGGAATGTTCAAGCACGCTGTTTCGCCCCGTTTACGTAAAGCGGTCTTTTCCTCAACAAAGGTGCCTAAAAGGTGAAGCAAACTCAAGGATCGGAACGTTTGTTTTTGAAGGGGTTATGGGGAGCTCATGAGCTGGGCATCGACTCTCGTTTAATAAACGAACTTTGATCTTCGCATTTCTGGAAATCAACAACTTGATAGAGGTTTTGATATTCTAGTCCTAAACATCCGTTTATATTTACCAGGGTGGGTTTGCATGTAAATAATGCAGTGACTAAAATAATGGAAAAAAAATAAAATAAAACACGCTGGTGGCTTTTAGGAAAAACAATAAATAAATAAATTCAGACGGAAGGTTAAAGCAAAAGGAGCGGAGGTTCCTAACATTTTGCTTTATAAGAATGCACATTATGACTTATTTTTTTTCGCAATAACTTGTTTACTTCTCATTCTGGTCCTTTTTAACATGCCAGAGATTTAATAACGTACTCGTAAAGATGACCATTAAGGTCATTTAAGTTTTGTTCATGCGCTTCAAAAATGCCTGCGCCATATTTTCCCCCCTGAGCACTTGGAGTGCCAAATCCCGGCGAATTACGAAGGAAGCTCGGCGGATTACGCAACACTTATAACATTTTCCCCGAAGAAGCACTATGTATGACGTCGCATGCGATTACGCTATTGCTCAGCGTCAAGCGGCAGACCAATTTTAGGTTGAAACTTGTTTTTTTCGGCCCTACTATTAGACGAGATGTGTCCGTGAACTCTAGTGATTGATTGTACGGCTATAGTGTGTGCTGCTACGATGCTTTATAATTAACATTGGTCACATACTCTGCACAAACCGGCTTTCCGATTTGCGCGTCTGTCGTACACAAAAACTTTTAAGAGTATGACATGTTTTAGAAGAGCAAGAAGCGTAGCTATTCTTAATTAGCGAAAAAAAAGATTAAATGCACCTTTATTATAAAATAATAAGTTCAACTGAATCGACACGCTCATTTCCACTGCGATTAGTGTCGGTAACGAAATTTATGCTTTCTTCCTCACGTGGTTGAGAGTGTCAGCTAATGGCCAAAAAACGAACCATCCTATCGCAAAATAGATAAACCGTTTTGCCTTTTGTATTTCCAGAGCCTTCTTTTTGGAGCGAAAATGTTTTTTACTTATAAAAAATGAAGGTGTAACAGTATTTATTGCACTTTTCACGTAGAAGTGATCCAGTCACGAGGACGATTTATTTACTTCTAAGATTTGTAAAGAATGCAGTAAATCATGTTGGAGTTGCAAAAAGGCGAGGTCCATAAGCTCTTCCGCGCACTTTTAAGATATACTGTAGTTCTTGTTTTGTGAAGGTTGATATAGAAATATACCCGTATTCAACTATTTAAGCATTGCAGATTTCCGCTGTGACCAGTTTCATGAATAACTTACTGATTGGCTGGGGACCTGGAACGTTACAGCGTGGAATGAAATAGTGCCACCTCTCGTAGATGAGTCCTCGCACGGCTGCAATTGGGTTAAACGTTCAGTTTTTAATGATGTGGATTCAATTGTTGAACAAGTGCTGCACATTCAAACGCAAGTGACTTGAGCTTTCTCACTTCAAAATGTTCGAGGCACCTGTACTTTCTATAAGATGACTCTAAAAAGTTTAGTCGGAAAGTACAGCAAGAAAACTGAAAGAAGACACCTCCCAATGCATATAATGTTTCCGTCCATAGATGTCCAAAATAGAAAAAATGCCATCAATTTATGTAACTAAATTGGAATGTGTGTAGTTTTTTAATAGTAGTTTTGAACATGAATGAAATTTTAGGTAAAAGTGGCTGCAATTCGCGTATACACATTGCATGTCTTTTTCTAAGCGCATCTTATACGGATCCAATATGGTTGATTCAGGGCTTTTTATGCCGCAATATTTTAATGCCATTTATACAGCTTTGTATATATATGTATAATAATGAGTGTTCTTTTCTAAGGAGGTTTCGTTGATGTAAGCAGAAATAATATCGTAAGGGTGCAGGCGAGCTGCTGAATATTAGAATATTAATCATGTTGGATTAACCTGAGAGTGGAGTAGAGAAGAAACATCAAAACGTAGAAGAGATAAAATAGACAGGATGACGTCGTCCTGCCTTTTTTGTCTCTTCTACGTTTTGATGTTTCTTCTCTACCCCATTCTCAGGTTAACCCAACATGGGTAAGCAGAAACCTTTATAATCTTAAGACCCTCTTACAAACCTGGTGCGAGCGGTGTAAACTGAAATATCAACTTTTTTTTAACCCACTTTGCGCTTTGATCTTATTTTCAAATGAGCATAAAACAGAGAGCTGGCGTTGAGGAACAGGAAAATATTTTTTTTTTCTTATCTCCATCGAGACATTATTTTAAATTTCCTTGATGTGTTGAGTGCTGCATGTGAATATTGTTCGTGTTGTTTCTTTTAATTCACTGTCTCCCCACTTACTGAGATTTGTGAGATTGTCATAACGAGTTCGCGTTTTTATCTCAAGCGAGAATGAATGAAATGAATATATGCTACCCAGCAATAATTATAATTTTGTTGGTTTTGCTACGAAGGTTTTTCTTGGCAGTATTCACAACAGGCAAACGGAGGACTAATACTATTTAAGGACATTACAAAAGTAGCATTATGGCAGACTCTGGAGAAACTTTCCATCCAAAACGTTGCTTGTACAAAAACATACATTTGTTTTTGGCCTTTTGAATGTGTTCGAGAGTAGAACAAGTTTGTTAACAAGGTACAGTTAACGTGTCTGCAGAAAAACTGAACGAGCGCCGTTTACAACTCCCTGTAACGCCGAATTAGAGCGCAGCTCTTGAGGAGGAGGAGCCGGGAAGGTACGGAGAGGAGGCTATGCCCCCTCTCCTGCTCGCCTCCCATTTAGGGGAAAATTTTTCCGCTTAATTTAGCGGGGAATTTTTACGCTAAATTTAGCGGGGAAAATTTTCCGCTAGATTTAGCGGGGGAATTTTTCCGCTAAATTTGTGGGAAATTTGTTCCGCTAAATCTAGCGGGGAAATTTCTCCGCTTGATTTAGACGGGGAAATTTTTCCGCTAAGTCTAGCGGGGAATTTTTCCGCCAGATTTAGCGGGGAAAATTTTTCGCTAAATTTAGCGGGGAAATTTACCCATAATGCATCGCGCGGTTACGCCGACGGCGACGCCGACGCCGCTCAAGCCGGAAACGGGCGCCTAAGAGCTGCGCTCTAAAAAAATGAAAGACGTTTACAATTCCCTGAATGCCGAATTAGAGCGCAGCTCTTGAGGAGAAAGGGAAGAGTACGGAGAGGAGGGTATGCCCCTCTTCCTTACCCTCTCCCTCTCCACTCCTCCTTCTCCCTCCTTCTCTACTTCTCCTCCCCTACTCCTTCCTCTCCCCTCCTCCACCCTCCTCATCACCCTCCTCCTCCTCCCTCCCCTCCTTCCCCCTGCCTCTCCTCCTCCCTCGTGACGTCACTCGTGACCTTCGTCGTGACCTTCACGAGTGAACTTCATGACGTCACTGGTGACGTCACTCGTAACCCTACTGACCATCGTGACGTCACTCGCGACTCTTGTGACGTCACACGTGACGTCACGTGTGACGTCATTATGGGAAACGTCCTCATAATGCAACGCGTGGTTACGCCGACGGCGACGGCGACGCTGCTCTAGCCGGAAACGGGGGCCTCAAGAGCTGCGCTCTAAAATTGAAGACGTTTACAATTTTCTGTAACTCCGAATTAGAGCGCAGCTCTTGAAGAGGAGGAGGGGAGGCTACGGAGCGGAGGGAATGCCCTCTTCCTTCCCCGCTAAATCCAGCAGGAAACATTTCCCGCTAAATCTAGCGGAAAAAGTTTACCCTCGTGACGTCACATGTGACGTCACGTGCGACGTCACAGGTGTCGTTACAGTGACGTCACGAGGGTAAATTTAGCGGGAATATTTTTCCGCCAGATTTAGCACAAAACGTTTCCCCGCTAAATTTAGCGGGAATATTTGCAATATTAGATGCGTGTGACGCCACTGTGACGTCACACGTGACGTCATACTTCACGTGTTTCCTATAATGACGTCACACGCGACGTCACGTGTGATGTCATGAGGGTAACCCTCGTGAGGGTAACCCTCGCAACCCTTGTGAGGGTAAACCTCGTGAGGGAAACCCTCGTAACCCTCGTGAAGGTAACCCTCGCAACCCTTGTGAGGGTAAACCTCGTGAGCCTCGTGAGGGTAACCATCGTATGGGTAATTCTCGTGAGGGTAACCCTCGTGACCCTCACCTTCGTGACCCTCACCCTCGTGACCCTCGTGATGGTAACCCTCGTGACGTCACACGTGACGTCACGTGTGACGTCATCATGGGAAACGTCTCATAATGCAACGCGCGGTTACGCTGACGGGGACGGCGACGGCGACGGCGACGGCGTCGCCGCTCTAGCGGAAACGGGCGCCTATGATCGAGCTGCGCTCTAATATGTCTTGGTTGTTTGTTTGTTTACAGGAGAAGAAGTTTAGCGACATTAAACACGTCGCCTACCGGTGAGAGTTCGTCAACAAGGAAAACAAAAATCTTATTAGAGGAAGAAGAAATGAGAACTTCCTTTGTGTTTGTAAAACGAAACAGCGCGAATAAGTGCAGGAAGTCACAAAAAAAATTTAGCAGGGTTTTTATTTCCGCAAGAAATAAACTAGGCATCGCCGAACGGCGCCATTCTCCGCCCAAAGCTAGCCTCGAGAGGTCATATTTTCCGCAAAAAGGGAACCAGTAACTCGCCGAACGCTCATTCTCCACCCAAAGGTAGCTCTAGAGGTCACAACCAGATGCCAAAGTGTCAGCCCGATCCGATACCTTAATCAAAAGTTATAAGTGATTTTTTGAAAATTTCAATGGGAAAATGGCGGCCGACGGAGTTTTTCGAATACATAGGGCTCTATGGCACCAGACAACCGAAAATGGGCAAAAATGGGCTCCATTTTCCCATTGAAATTTTCAGAAAATCACTATAACTTTGAATAAGGTGTTCATTCAGGCTGAAGCTTTGGCATCCGGTTGTGACCTCTAGCGCTACCTTTGGGCGGAGAATGAGCGTTCGGCGACGCCTAGTTTATTTTTGCGGTTAAAAAAGCCCTGTCAATTTTTTTGTGACAGCCTGTAGGACTGATACCTGTGTCACAATTTAACAACACAAAGAATGTGGCACGAATATTCAAGAATAGTTATTAGGAACTAATTTAAATTCTTTATAAACTAATGACAGTGAAATGTTAGTTACGTTTGAAAAATGTAGATTTGCATCGCGGGCACACCCGTAACATATTCCTTCAAGTGTGCTTCCGAAATCGGTTAATGGAATGACGCAGAGTGCGATTTAGACAGTTGTGGCCCAGGGACAATATTTCTTAATTATTACGAAGGTTCATATTACTACGTATCCCCCAATGTCGAGGTGATCTTTATACATAATTTGCACGTGACGTCATTGCTAACACATACCAAAAGCCATTTCTACGTGTCCTTACCGAGAAAAACAAATTCGCTGGTGTGATTATATGCGACCGAAGGTATACGCGCAGCAAGCAGGGTCTTCCGCAAAGTCCGTTAATGTGACATGAGTGGAAGGCATTTACAGGGTGTCCCCTGAAAATCTTTTAAAGCTGATTATTGTTTTACCGCAAAATTAAACTACGCAAAATTAAACTCCATTGGGTGGGAGAAAGAGCATTGGCCGATGCGTAGCTGATTTGTGGTGGTAGAAAACCCTATGAAGTTTTTGAGGGGACACCCTGTATATGATGCATTGCAAGTTGATAAGGCATGTGGTTAACCACTCATAGCGATTCTCACACTCACCAGTGATCCGAAGGATGAGTAGAATGATGAGCGTCAATTTCTGAGTCATGTTATGAGATCAAGGCCAGGCCGGTGCGTAGTTGGCAGTAAAGTGGGTTTCTACAGGCAGTGCGGTTTGCTAGGCCTCATTGCCTCGCGGCGGGCTCTCATTGGCACACTGCACGCTGCAGCACAGAACAAAGGATTATTTCATACATAAAGGAGTTTTGCTGGCAATCGGCGTGCAAGGACCGCCTTTTCAGAGCACTGCAGCGTATCAGTGAGTCATCTTCAGTAAGAGCTAGTAGATTAGAAAAATATTCTTCAACCCTTTTACTTTGCTTCACCCAATTTGTAAACCCTCGTGTAGTTCAAGTAATATGTGATCATTAGCGTAACTTATGGGTAGAAAAAACACTTTCGTCTGCCAAAGGCAAGTACATTACGTCGGTGTTAAATAGATGTGGTGAAGCTCACCTGCCAGCGAACGCTGTTTACCACATTCCTGCGTTATAACGCTCTTCAACGTGTGCTTGGGTGTTACTAGAGCCACTTAATACGCTACCCTTCATAGTAGCGACACTTCGGCCATGAATGGATGGATCATATCCTCACGGCTATACCCCTTATAACGGGCGGTAACTTGCTCCACCTAGCTTGCTGCTTAATATCTCGATAGCTTTATATCATTCTTGCCAGTTATATAACTGGCAAGAATGATATAAACATCGTATTGATGCTAGTTATATAACATAACTAAGCATCTAATACGTACAATAAACGTATTGATGCTAGTTATGCTCTTAAGATTGGAACGGGGAAATTGAAATAGTAACTCATCATAAAACGCTAGGCATAGTTTTTTCAGAGTTTATGCAATGGGATCATCATATAGAATTTCTAACTCACAAACTGGCAAAAGTAGCTGGCATCATCGGTCACTGTCGCTCTCTTTTGCCTACAAAAGTTAAGATTCAAATTTATCATGCTCTGTTCGGCTCACAAATCAACTACTGCCATTTAGTTTGGGGCACAACGACCAAAAGTAACGTCAACAAACTAACAACTCTTCAGAAAAAAATTATTCGTTTCATTGCTAATGTTCCGTACGACACACATGCTGAACCATTATATTTGAGCTACAATATCATGAAATTTTCTTGTATTTATGACTATCGTTTGCTATTTTCTTACGCCTTTTCAACTTTGGAGTATATTGCTTTTTTGTCAAAGCTAGCAAACCTGACTGAGCGTGAATCAGTCTTCGATGTTCGTCGTAGAGAATTCTGGAAGGTTCCCCATTTCCGTACAAATTATGCACTGCAGTCTCTTGCTCATAATCTACCTACATTGCTTAACAACATTGTAATGAACCGCATCGATATTCATTGTATAACTAAGAAAACATTGCGTACTTTTTTGTGTTGTTAGGTTAAGACGAAAAAAATGTTCTCTAGTGTCGGTGATTTTAAAATTTTATAGGAACGTTTTAAATTGTTTGACTTGAATATTATAAGAAATATTTAGGATTGTTTAAATATGATTGTGTTCCCTGTACATGCAGGGGCACCGGACCCAGTCAAGCTAGCTTCTGTTAGCTTTTTGTCCGGTGTCCTCGGCATAATGTTGCTGAAATAAAGTTCAAAGTTCAAGTTCAAATTTTCAAAAAGTCCAAAGAAGAGCTTCACTTTCCTCCAAAAAATGTTAAAACAGTCCGCGACAAAAAAAAAGGGGAAAAATGCAAACATATCGATATCACCTCAGATTCCGGACGCCGTATATAAAACTATGAAGGTCGCATTTTCGAATCGTCGCTATCTCCCTATCGCCCCAGTTCTGCACCAAGCATCAAAATGTCGGCGCTCACAAGATAACCCGGGAATGGTGCGCCGATACTCTCACCATGTACTCCATGACTTAGCTTAAAATGTGGTTGACTCATGTTCAGCACGACTGTGAAATGGCATGGTTCCATTAACATCCACATTAATCATTCAAAATGATTAGAAGCTAACAACCAACGAGCCATCTCGACAGCTCACCACGCGCGTGTTGGCCGCTTCGGCAGACAAGCAAAGCACCTGCCACACACATAAACACTGTAAATGGTACCGACAAGAAAGCTTTTAGTGGAACGACATACGGCTGTACAAAGTCGACAATCCATTGAAATATTAACAGCTACGCGCTCTCTCGCAGACGGTGGAGCAATGCTAGCGATTGACTTCAAGATAATTAGAGCACTGCGAGGGTCACACGGGCGAGGTGTAGCCTACAGATCTGTTGAAGTTTTAGATTAGCAGGACAAACCCCTCCCAGAAAGTTTTCTGTTTGTCATGATTGGTGGTTTCCTTTTCTCCACTCGCCTCTCTCTTGCCTTCGCTCACGGTTAAAGTGGCAAGACTGGAGGGCTTTGTGGGGGAGCTAATCCTGTTCTTCTTAACCTGCACCAGACTATAACGTGCACCTTTTGAAGGTGCGGTTACAATTGGTATTTCCTGCATTCTGTATACTTTAAAGTACATAGTGTTCTTGAAAAAAGAAATACCTTTTTTATTTTCACCGCAAACACAAACTTTACATCACCATACTCTCAGTGTCCACCAAATGTAGCTCTAGCGGTTCGGACCACATGCCAAAGTTTCAAAGCTTGACGTTACATGGTTCAGAGGTCATAGGCGACTTTCGGATTTTTTCAATGGGAAAATGGCAGCCGACGTCCACTACAGTCGAATGGCGTCCAACCCCGGAAACGGGCCCTATTTTCCCACTTATATTTTGGACAAGATCACTTATAATGTTGGAGCAAGGAAGCGGTCTCCGAAACATTGGCATCTGCTATGGAACCCTAGAGCTTCATTTGGGATAAGACAAGCGTTTGGCGTTGTCGTTTGCTTTTGTGGAAAAAACAAACAAACAAACGTTAAATTAATTTTTTTGGGGGAGACACACGTACTACAAGCTCATGCTCTTACCTTCCTCTGAGTTTGGTGGCTTAAGTCGTGCGTGGGACGGGTGTAACTAATCGATAATTTTCTGCTAGAGAGGAAAAAATAAATCCTACCCGAAGGTAGAAGGCGAAGGCAGTAGATGACATTTGTGCTGAGCGGCCCGACAACCACAGTTGGAAGCTTCTTCCTCTTCTTTCGAATGTTGTAAATCAAAGGAAGGGTAATTCGTTGTTTCAGAAGGGACACGCCTGTTTCAAGAGGTCAAAAGTCAAGCTTGTTTACAGGTGTCCAGAAAACCGGAAGCAATACCCGTGTCACATGACACCAGCTAAAATGTATTTTTAGCGAAAACTCGTTTGGTGTCAGATGGTATACCTATGGAGTCCGGAATTAGTCGGTTTAAAGGGTCCATGCAACGATATTTTGTAGAAATGTTTCTCACCTTGCACAAACATGCTGGCACTAAACATGTTGGCTGGAACCCAAACATACTCGCACGCGACGCCCCGGACCAAGAAGCTTCTATGTCGCCGAGTATTTCCAGCCATAAAAGGCGGAAGCTGTCTTCAGTCTCTCTGTCGCAAACTTGATGGCGATGATATGGGGATTGCATGGGTTGGTAGGGTCAACTAAGTGCTCCTAAAAAGCTACGCTTATTTAGTGAAAGCCACTAAACTGAGTGCGTGGCTTTATTTAGTGGCACTCATTTAGCTTGTTTAGCTCATTTAGTGGTTCTAAGGTCAACAATGCGATACCCAGGAGTTTGTCATATTCTTTGCGGTAATTAATTGCGCTGTGTGTATGTTTACCAAGCCGGAAGTTACCCTTAGTGGGCGTCTTGTCTCTCTTCGGTCAATGAGAAATTGTAGCCAGCGCAGTACAACCGCTAGACCAAGGTCATTAACGTGCACTACGCAGCAGAGATAAACCGACGGCACGCTAAAGCCCCTCGATGTGTTTGGGCGAATTTTATCGGGGGACTTACGGCACACCGGTATACGATGTTCATGCAGATCGGAAACGGGCGGGGTGAGGGATTGCATCCGGGATCTCTAGGCTGTGCAGCGCGAGCTTTCGCCCCATGCACTCCGAGCTCTGGTGCGGGAACACGCTCAGCCACTGATCCCTCAACTTTGAGATGCCTGTGGTTACGAATGCGACTATGGACACGAGCATTGCGTGAGCATTCCATGCGTATGCTGTGACAATCAAAACTCGACATGCATTAGGGTACACTGTTATTCGGGTAATGGCTCGTTCCCAATCGCTGCGATGGCGGAAACTAGTAACAGGGAGTTTAGAATTGTGTAACGCGAGCATACGCAAGCGTTGAACGTTTGCGGTTACATGCTCCATGCTGTGCATGAGCATCGTTGCTATGCGCCAACCCAAGACCGCAGTTTGAAGTATTGAGGCAGATTAAATATAAAGAAATTTTGTCTTGTTCATAGGCGTTTATTAACTGTTATGACAACTCACCTTGCTCTCTTTATGGCGCACAAAAACAAGCACTATGGTCGCGGTGACAGGCGAAGAGCGCGCATGCGCGACTTGTATCGGCGCTCTCGTGCCTGAAACGCTGTACCGTGGTCGCCGTACCGTGATCAAGAATACGGTTCATATTATTTTTTATTTTTAATATTGAATGTGCGCCTTAGCTAACCTACGACTTTCAATATATTTGGTACACATAGTTTGAAAAACAAAATTGGGGTGTGTATATATGTTTATACAGCCTAGAACTTGGTCTGCCTCAACGGGCGACTTGTCTCCAGCTGTAGATGAAAAATTTAGCCAGTGCAGTACAACCGCTAGCCTGGGGTCTTTCATGCATCACTGCAGTAGGGTTGCACGACCGCACGCCGGTGCACAATGCTCATCCAGATCGAAACGGGCAGGGGCGGGAATTGAACCCAGGATCCAGGGTTCTGCAGCGCAGCTTTCGCTCCACTTGCTCCGGAGCTGGTATGCGCTAGAGCCACTAAATGAGCTGCGCTTAGAGAATCCAACGAGCTGAAAGTATCTGGCACTCCGTTCCCCGACATCGCTGTGGGCGCCGCCATTTTTGCTTGTATGCAGAGCTGACTTACTGCCGATCGTCATGGTTCGACTTCCTCAGGATTAGAATCGCTGTTAGGAAGGTCATGGTTATATTGCTGTGCTCTGTCGCGAACGGTTTAAGCATCCGTGGAGGACGGAAACGCGTTTCCTGGGAATACAGATAAAGCTTTAGATAAGTAAGCGCAACGCGTGATTTTAAGCCACAATAGGGCCAAGTGTCTTTACTCTGGAAGCGTAGGCTATTTAGTGGCACTAGTCGTGCGACTCCAGCGAAATCGACGCGCGTAGGCGACGCCGAGAAGCTCAGAGAGGAGGTCGTTTCGACTCTGTCGTCCTGCTATCGCCGCCTTTGGTTCTCGTATAGGCAGCATAGAAACAAACATCGTTTCCAGTAATTATTTTTATGCTTCCGCCGTGTCATTCCTACGCACTGACTAGAAGAAGGTTTCTACCTTCGAAAAATCGCTTTGCTTTCATATGTAACACCGATTTTACGCTGCAGTGCAAGACATTTATGGTGGTCCGCGTGTTGAACGACGAAAACGACCTCCTCTCGTCCGCCATTTTGCCTGACCAGCGCGCCCTATAGTTCGCTGAGTCGCGAATACTTCGTTTCAGCTTGTGTCCAGACGCAGCCGATGCTACAAGCACGAGCGTGTGGCCCTGAACAGGTGCCTGTGACTCGCACGAGCGCGCGTGCTTGGCAGGGACGCTGGAAGCCCGGAGCTTACGCTTATTAGCCCCGTGCGCGACCGAAAGCGTCGCTGTGGTCGGCCTTCCACGATTGGCCGAACGCTGACTATGACGTCGGAAGGATTTATCATCGACGGAATAAGAGGAATGAAAGAACTTAATTTTGACGGTGTTGGCAGTGTTCCTTTGAGAGCGCAATGATTTCAAGCTTCCACCATGCTATTTACAAACACCATCGAACTGCTGTTCGCAAGGTAATGACGTCATAAGGGGGAACCATAGGAGGGCGCCACCAAAACATCTCGCCGCTAATAGCATCGGCTGCGTCTGACCCAAGCTGAAACGAAGTATAGTGCGCAAGCCCACTGGCCACTAACTCGTATGCATACACAGGCAACACACAGATTTAAATTTTTGGTTGCTGGGGATATTTACACGGCAGGTCGTTGGTCAGCCATTTTTAATCGATGGACGAGTCACTTGCGGATGAGCATTCAGCCAGTGCGGTACAACCGCTAACCTGGGGTCTTTAACGTGCACCACGCAGTGGTGGTAGCGACGACCGCACGCCGGTACGATGATCGATCGGATCGAAAGGCGGGTGGAGTCGCTCCGGCATCCTGGTTCGGCAGCGCGAGCTGCCCACGCGCGTCGAGCTGGGTGTACGCTTCAGCCACTCGGCCACTAATCTCGTCGCATACATATACAAACATACAGATGACAAAAAGCGCGCAAGGCGATCGGCTGATTGGTCTCTGTTGCCATGGAAACCGCCATTTCGGTTCTTTCCAATCTTCAAAGCTTCGAAAGGGTTGTTTTGATCCAGTCTTTCCAAGATCGCTATGGAGCGCCATCGAACTGGAAACATTCCTCGCAATTAAAGGTGTCTTTGTAAATGTTTATTAAATCAGCTTATCAATCATGCTAATTTCCACAGATCTCTTACAGTGTTAGTGTTGTTTCGCGTATCTCCAGACCAGAAAATTATTTTTCAGTGCCACCAAAGACCGACGCTATTGTCACCGACACCGCATCTGAGCGGTAATGCGAAGATGTGCGCCCGTTTCGCCAGTGTGTAACTAACAAAATTTCGGTATACAAGAAATGTCTTTATAGAGTAACCCTGTCACCTCGAATTATGATCTTCTCACCAAAAATGGAGAGATTTAGAAGGAACTCTCATTCCAAGGACCAAAAGTGTAACCATGCGGGGAGCTTGGTGCTAATTTCCCAGGATCTAGTGAATTTAAGGCTGACTCCACGTAACGAATATGCTGCGAAAAAGCGATGAATTTGGCACGCCGCCTTTCGCTCTGCGCGTGGCATCAGTACAGTGGCTCCTACCTCGCGTGCAAAGCGAGTGTGCCGTCGGGCGACGTTCGTCAGTTCTTCGTCGCATAATTCGCTCGAGTTCAGCCTTTAGTCAGGCTATGGTGACATTGTTATGCTATTTTCACACGACGGATGCAACGCGCAAATTTTTCAAAACACACGCCAACGTAAACGAAAGAAGCGGAACAATTTTGTTCAGACTGCAAGCAATCGTGGTCTGAACTAGCTCGTTCCGCTTGTTGCGCTTAGGTTTGCGCGTGTTATACAAGATCAACGCGCTGCGTCTGTAGTGGGAACGTAGCAATACCCACTGTAGATAAGAAATATAGCCAGCGAAGTACGACTGCTAGCCTGGGGTCTTTAACGATCATCCCGCAGTTGTGACACACGACAGCGTTGGTCCTGGGTTCTGTAGCGCGAGCCTTCTTTGCACGTGCTCCCTGCTATGGTGCGCCAATGCACTCTGCCGTTCGTGCCAAAGCTCAAAGGAAGAAGAAGTTTAACCTAGAACTGGTCACCATAGGTGGAAGCCGCCAGAGTGACGAAATATATAGAAAACAACGGCATTGACGGCGCCATCATTGCGTCGTCAACTCCCAGGTTCTGAACGGTTTCCTGCATCATCCCACCATCCGTTTTCTCCGTGGCACATGGGATATCAGGGAAGCTTATGGCTCACACCGAAACGGTTGCGTGCAACGAACACAGTTTGGAAAGCATGGTAAGGACTGGCTTCCAGCAAGCAATATTCTATGTTGAGCTTCTTTTTGTATTTTGTTAGCTGGAAAGTGGGGATTGGTTGTGAACTTTCAGTCGTTTCGATGTCAACAGGCAATGTGAAATGTATATAACCGGGCAAGACGTATTTACTCACTGACTAAGGTCCAGAATGATGCATAAAAAGACTTATTCGGTTGCTTAGTGGTGGGCAGCTTGGAAAAATTTCGATGTGTCAGTGCTTGGTTGTGAAACGATAGCACACATACAACTTTAGGTATATAGAGCCAGATAGCACATACATAAAAAATAAACAAATGGTAGTGTGGCAATGCGGGCCGAAAGAAACACAATCCAAAGGGTTTGTGACCTCCGAAAAACCGAAGTAGAAGTTCTAAGTTCTGAACAAACGTTTATTGGTATCTGTAGAATTTTGTCAACGTTTGGCTCAAAGCCATTGATATATTTTCTAGAGGAACGGTAGGCTATAAGTCATACCATGTTACAATGGTTCAAAAGCAAATCCAGCGCTTCGTAAAAATTAAATTTATTTGATCATTGTTAGCTCAATATATGTGAAGAAATTAAGGACACCATGTCAGTTTGGCGCCCATTTTTGTTGGGCGCAATAAAAAAAAACTTTCAGCCTTTCCACTCCGGTGAAGAAGGAAGACTAGCGGAGCTGTAGAATGGAAAGTAATGGTCGGGCGCAAGTCGGCAAGCCAGAGTCGAAAGGCTGCCGCCCTCTATGAGCGACGGCGGCTACCAGATACGTGGCTTGCCGCCGTCGCTCATAGGTGGCGGTAGGTGTCCAGAGTTCGGTGTCTTCATTTCTTTGCGGGGGACACGATCCTCGGGAAACTAGCCCTTAACAACTCCGCTGTAAAAAAAAAAAAAAAAATCTTTTATAATTTTTGCAAGAACGTTTTAAGAAATTTGGCTTTTCATTTATTGTTGTTTCTGTTTCAGGAGTTGGTCGTCCTTTCGTTCTTCGGGCTTGTAAACATGAATGGTAGGTTGTATAAACGTTTGCTTTACAGTATATAGTCAGTATTTGGCACATGATCGCTACACTAACCTGCGTGCTGCCTGTGTACTAGTGATGATGTATTACTTAAAAATGTAGAACATTGCCCGTGGAGGAACACGATTTATCTGTTACGGGGAAAGACCAGGGCGAACTAGATTATCGCACCGCGTTCGTACACGACTTGTGCTCAAACACTTTAACTGCCACCAACATTTTGTAAAAATATCCACATCCTTACCTAATACATATTCAGCACCAATAAGCAATAGGGACAGGGATGCACGAAACATCATTGTAGTGACATTATACATATATACAGACACTACCGTAGGAAGCAGAGAAGCGCATTTCTTTGATCCGCGGACGTTGCCAACAAAGCATTTGGCACCTGAATTTCGTCAACGCTGGTTGCATGTTTTTTTGCCCTTCGCCTTCTTCCAGCAATGTTCCAAAATACAGAATCCTGGAGTTGGATTTCGCATCGAAAGAACGTACGATTCAAACGCGTATGCAGAGCTCACGTCTTTCGGAACAATTCTGGCATGAAGTTGGTATAACTATGTGCCGGACACCTGTTCACCTGTATGAAAACATTTGGCTCTAGACAATTTTAGAAGTCAGCTACAGGTGGTAATTGTGTGTCTAAGACTATTGAAATCAACTTGGGTACGTTACGTGACTATTAATAAAATGCTACGCCAATAAAATTGTTTCGTTGGAGAAAGAGCATAATTCACATTATCAAATGACAAACTATTTTCTAGATATACACTTTTTCTATAAAAATATAATTTTCGACAATACGTTCGAATTACTGTTCTGGACCATACCACTTTTATATTTCAACTCCATATACGAAGCGCAACTCAGATAGAGGAAATGAGAGCGTGACACGTTTTGCGCAGAAGGTACGGTGGCGTTAGAGCATTGAGCTTTGATTGGAAGTATAGTGGATAGTCGCATAGACTACCTGCTTTGGTCTCCACCCACTGTCTCCCTCCAATCAACGCGAACAAGATAACCGTCTATTCCTTGCCTAGGGTGAGCAGTGGCGTCGGTGTCTGGTGTTCCAGCGCCGAACGTCGAACGCCTCCTCGTTTGATAGTCGTTGCGATGGCTGTCTTACTTTTCCCACGGCTTTCGAATACCTACCGGTTTTTACGAACGAGGTCTTACCCAGGTAGCACTCCAGAAAAACGCTTAACTTGGCGCAAGCGTGGCAATCCTTGGGGCCTAACTCGGGCTTAATGCGGCTTTCCTCTAAGGCCCGGCCTTGTTAGTGCCAGAGCGCTTTCCTTTGGCGTTTGTCTGGCTTCTTTCTGGCTTACCACATAATTTTCAAGATGGTAGGCTCGAGTCAAAGGTGCCACGTATGAACCGAATAACCAGCAGTCAAGCCTAAATCTGGCACTCATTCGGCAATTTTGAGCCCAAATTTACCACATAAAACCGAACAACCAAAGGTGCAGGCCTAATTCTGGCACTTGTTTCGCGAACCAGGGCCAAGATAGCCATACCCTGGCCAAAGAAGGCAAAGTTTGACTTTCCTTGGCGTCTTTGGGCTTTTTGTTTTCTAAGCACGCATTTTTAAACAATCCAAATTTTTGTCTAATGAACTGTGCTACCTGGGTAGCCTGCGAGAAAGAGGAGAGGAAATAGTTCAAAGGGTACAGTGTTTTTGTCGAGCAACAACTACCAGACGCGTTTCAACGAACGAGGTCCAAGGCCAAGACGCCTCGTCGCTCGACCGAGGAGGCTGCGAAGACGGAACTTCGTTGCACACGTCATCACTCCCTCTCACCGCGCCTCGTACCCTCTCCCACAATTGCGCTCCGTATAGATTTTTTTTTTAAAAGGCCCGCCAACATGTCATCCGGTGGATACTTGTTTAAACGGGTGCAAGGCTGTAACTGTGCGACTCTGTTGCAGACCGCCTCGGTGGCTCCGAGGCGAAGCGCCGGCCTACGTATCCCCAGGTAACGGGTTCGAATCCTGGCCGAGGTGCCCGCAATATGACGGAGGCATATTGCGGAAAAGGGCCGTCTAACCGAGCTTTCGGTTTCACGTCAAAAAGATCCCCAGGAAATCAAAATTAATCCTCAGTCCTCCGCTGGGGCGTGCCAGATGCCCTTCGTTGGCTCGGCAGGTAAAACACCCAAATTTGACTTTAACTTAACTCTCTTAAGGCTCGTTCACACACTTGTAACCGAGTACGACCGAGAGAGACAACACCGGTTTTTAAGCCTCTTGTGACGTCCTAGGACCGGATGCGATGCTGCCGAGCTGGTCCTAAAACGTCGTAAGAGGTTTAAAGACCGGTCTTGTCTCTCTCCGCCCTACTTGGTTGCAAGTGTCACCTGCGCTTTACGGTATGCTGTCAATTCGCGGAGGAAGGCGGGAAAGTAACCACGTTTCACATTAGGTCCAGACGCACGCGACGCTACGACCTGGTGGGACCAATCAGACAGCATCAAAAGCGCACCGTCATGGTGTTCGTCATGTTTCTCTACGTGCTCCATCATCGCTCAGCCAATCATAAACAGAAAAAGACATACTAACCTGCGCTTTCGACGCTGGTTGATTGGTCCTATTACTTCGCCGCATCGGCTGCGTCTGAATTTAAGCAGACAACGAAGTATAGACCAGCTCAACTCTGACGTCACGCTACGGCAGTGGCGCTGATGTCGGCACTGCGCATGCGTACATATTTGGCCTCAGGCGAATCTGGTTTCTGCTCAAGCGCAGGTGCCCACATCCGGTGTGGGAAAATGCGGACTTGTTAATAAACACCGGGTTGGTCGATAGTGAATAGAAGTTCGCCCACACGCCCACAAATTCCCGCTTTACATACGCCCGCACAAACAGAAACGCGCACGTCTCACTCTATCTGCTACGTGAAAGCAGAGCGGGCGGTTGTGCGTGCAAAACTACAAAACCGCAATAAATGATCAGAGAGACCACTGTTGCCTGCCATGATTTAAGTAGAACAAATATTTGTAGAAACGTTTTTAGTTTAACGGTTTTTGATAAAGCGGTTCGAGGAAACGGCGTCCGATGAAACTGTGTTAGTTGAAACGGTGTTCGATGAAACGGTATTTGATGAAACGGTGTTCAATTACACGGCTTTGATAAGAAGACGTTCGTTGAAACGACATTAGATTAAATGTACGGGCCCACCTGAGCCTGATTGCACAATCAGTTGTATACCGGCATGACGTCTCTTTTTAATCAAGTTGAACTAGACAACAAACCTTTTCAAATTGGCGGCAATACAAAGAGAACAAAGAAGCGCTACGCCACGGGTCGCAAAGCGAAGAAATATTACGTTTGTATGCATCCTCTATCTGCTCAGAAGGTGGGTTGCTACCGGCATAACAGCACTTGCAAGGCTGCTTTGGATTTAACATTACAGTTTTATTTCCATCTGTAAATAAACAATTTCTAGCCCAGAAGCTCGGCTCGGTGGCGCAACGGTAGCGCGTCTGACTCCAGATCAGAAGGTTGCGTGTTCGAATCACGTCCGGGTCACTCATTTTTGTGTGAATACATTCTTTGTGTGCATGACGTCACTTGGAAAAATACTTTAATGGCTATAAACACTTCCGAAATTGTGACATTAGGAAAAGAGGCCCAAGAGACGCTCATAACCACGGGTCGCTGAGTAACATAATTTTTTTGCTTCCTGTTTGGTAGTGGGTGTATGATAACATCACATGCAAGGTGGCACTCACATTCACACCCCGCAGTTTTAAAGCTATAAAAGGTCAACTTCCGGTTCATAAGTTCGGCTCGGTGGCGCAACGGTAGCGCGTCTGACTCCAGATCAGAAGGTTGCGTGTTCGAATCACGTCGGGTCACTCATTTTTGTGTGAATACATTCTTTTGTGTACTAGTCGGCTCTGGCGATGAAACCCGAATGCCGGAACGCGTGGCCATCGATACAGGCTGCTCCACCTGGAGGGCCTCTGAGAACTAATGAAAATGGACCTGGGTGCGAGGGTGCGGGTCCTACTAAGATGTCCTCAACCCTCGCATGGGGCGTCTGGGACTTCCTCGTTTCGCCGGTGTCGCGCTGTAAGCGCCGTCACTCGGGGTGCTTTTCTGTCGCCGCACTGTCGCCCCACTGTCGCCCGGTCGACACCGGGCCGCCGCTTAACCTGGCTATAGCTCTTTGCGATAGGCCCTGCTCAGACAGGGTGATGAATTTATTTCGCTCCGGAGTTGATACGCCTGGCATATCGGCGGTTACCAAAGAGAGCGTCAGCAAGCAATTTTTCGCTTTTAAGAAGCGGCTGATAACCTCGCAAGAAAACATGCGCATTGCTCATAAAAACCGAGGCATCCGCGTCGGTCTGTAGCAGCATTTTTTTTTCATAAAGAGGATGGTTGTGCGAATGAACAAATTTTATTTCGCGTTTATGACGTTTCACTATTTCTCAGAAACCGCGCGTCGCACGTTGTTCAGCAGAGCCCCAGTGACACGTCATCAAGCACTACGGGTCTTCTGTGCACGAAATGTTTCAACTTTCATTTCGTCGTTGCGATACACAAAGCGATAATGAATGACAGCGCTGAAGAGATATCGCTGGGAATCCGATACACAAAGCAAGTGACAGTGCTTTAAAATGTATCGGATGTGACGGCGCTTACAGCGCGCCACCGGCGAAACGCGGAAGTCTCAGACGCGCCGCGCGAGGGTCGAACCCATCTTAGTAGGACCCGCACCCTTGCACCCCGGCGCATTTTCATTAGTTCTCACGGGCCCTCCAGATGGAGCAGCCTGTATCAACGGCCACGCGTTCCGGCGTTCGGGTTTCATTCCGTGCTGACTGTACTTCACTTGCATGACGTCACTTGGAAAAATACTTTAATGGCTATAAACACTTCCGAAATTGTGACATTAGGAAAAGAGGCCCAAGAGACGCTCATAACCACGGGTCGCTGAGTAACATAATTTTCTTTTGCTTCCTGTTTGGTAGTGGGTGTATGATAACATCACATGCAAGGTGGCACTCACATTCACACCCCGCAGTTTTAAAGCTGTAAAAGGTCAACTTCCGGTTCATAAGTTCGGCTCGGTGGCGCAACGGTAGCGCGTCTGACTCCAGATCAGAAGGTTGCGTGTTCGAATCACGTCCGGGTCACTCATTTTTGTCTGAATGCATTCTTTTGTGTACTTCAATTGCATGACGTCACTTGGAAAATTACTTGAATGTCTATGAACACTTCAGAATCTGTGACATTAGGAAAAGAGACCCAAGAGACGCTCATGGCCACGGGTCGCAGAGTAACATAATATTTTTTTGCTTCCTGTTTGGAAGTTGTTTACGGTTTGTTAGTTGGTGTATGATAACATCACACGTAAAGTGGCACTCACATTCACACTGCGCAGTCTTAAATCCGTAACAGGAGAACATCTGGCCCATAAGTTCGGCTCGGTGGCGCAGGATTCCACTTCCGGCCGCCGAAGCGAACGGACGTGTCATCATGTGCTCCGTCGGAGCGGTATCAGCGGCCCAAGGCCGCGGTGACAGGAACACGGAATCTGATGCCCAGGAGTACCAAGTAATTTTGCCGCAACTTCCTACAGGTACGACAGTTTTGAATACCGTCTTTTTGCACGCCGACGTGAGAGGAAGGCCCTATCGCCTGGAACATTTCCGCGACGCCCTGGTTGGCTTGGGACTGTTCTCCGAGGTAATTGCCTTGGGGGCGTACCAGTACAACCATGTGTGGGCGGTTACCTTCAAGAGCGTCGAAGGGAAAAGAAGCTGCTCGCCGCGGGCGAGCTCCGCGTCAAGGAGGGCCGGTGCATCGTGGTCGACCCGAGCAACCAAGATACACGATTGAAGCTCCACTGGCTGCTTCACTTCGTTCCTGACGACGAAGTGCATTTGGCCCTGGCGCCCTATGGAAAGGTCACAGAAGTCACCAGGGACCGGTGGCGCGCTCAAGGGTGTGCCGGCGTGTCGTCGACGACGCGGTCGGTGACTCTGAGGCTCAAGGCAGGAGTCACGGTGGACGCCCTACCTCACCAACTGCGGGTCGCTGGGGACCTGGCTCTTCGTGGTTGTTCCGGGCAGGGCACCGCTTTGTCTACGGTGCCGTGGTAAAGGCCACATACGGCGTGAGTGTCGTGTGCCGCGCTGTGGCTTTTGCCGACGATTTGGCCACGAGGAAAGCCAGTGTGTCAAGACTTACGCGACCGTCACGGGGCCCGTGGAGAATGAGGACGCGTCTGAGCACCTGATGGACGCGACCGAGTCCGAAGACGCCGCCGACGGAGCAGGGGGACCGCCACTCCCAGAGGCACTGCCCCCGCACAGCGCCGAGGACAGGAATGGCATCCGGAGCGTCGTCGAGAACCGTCCGCCGCCCGAAGCACAGGCCGCGGGTGACGTGTCTGCAGCGGAAGACGTTTCCACGATCCAAAGCTCGGTTGCTGTGGCGACGCCCAACAAGGAGCCGGAGGACTGGAGCGTTGACGAGGCAAGACCCAGCGGCGCAGTCGCCAAGCGGGCCCGCGAGGAAGGCGTTGTCGAAGGACTGAACACCAGCGCGGCTCGCCCCGAGGAGCCGCCTCCAAAAGCGGCTTCGGTGCGACGAATGGGTTTCAAGCCCAAACCCAACATTCCGACGGAGCGACGTCCAGCGGCGACGCCACCACCGTAGGTGTGATGGCCCGGGCTCTGTTCGGCAACCCTTTTCGAGCTGGAGACGGACGGTATACGAGAGGACAAGAGCCCCGAGCTTGTTCGTCGAGGACCTGGCTGACGCGGTCGGTGGGTTCTTTGGGGTATCCTGACTGCCGGCGAAGCACCCGGTTTATTAGTACATCGTCGTTGCAGCGAAGCCAAGTTAGGCACCATGCGGCCCGTTTGATCTAACCATTTCATGGCAGTAAGTCTTGAAACAGCTCTTCGTGTAGCCACGTTGAACGTGAGAGGTCTGTCAGCAAGGCGCCGACAGTATCAACTCAGTCGCCTTCTCCTGGAAGACGACCTGGACGTAGTTGCTGTTCAAGAAACAAAGGTGGAAAGCCAAGAGCAAACGGACCGCATGGTGCAACCTTTCAAAACTCGCTACGACGTATGTGTATGCCACGCGGTTGGGTCATCTGGGGGCTGCGCTCTTTTTCTCCGTAATTCTTTAGGCATTGTAGTAGAAACCGTCGTTGTTTGCGATACTGGACGCTTAATTGTTTGTGACTTTTCATTTTCTGGCTACCAGTGGCGGGTAGTCTGCGTGTACGCGCCAAATCGGGAGGGTGATCGAAGAGTTTTTTTTTTGAGCGCGTTGCTTCTTACCTACATTCTGAAAGAATTGTTACATTGTTGGGGGATTTTAACTGCGTATGCGCCGCAGAAGATAGAGTACGTAATTTGCCTGTGCGGGTCCCCGCAGGGGGCACCTGTGGAAGCAGGTGTTTGGAGAGTGGCGTCTCCACGGACCCCGAGCTCCGCAGGGGGCGCCTGCACCTTAGGTGCTAGGTGCTTGGTGAGTAGCGTCACCACGGACCCCAGCCACGTGGGCCACCATACCCGCACGCAGGGGGCACCTACTTTATAGTAGGTGCTTGGTGAGTGGCGTCACTACGAACCCCGAGCCATGTGGGTTCGCCCACCCACGTCTGGCTGTGCGTGGCTTAACCCGTGTCCGGGGAAAAGGGGACCCTGGTGGTTGAGCTGAGCCCGGGGTATGTTTGGACCCTTCGGGGCCCCCCGGGCGAGGCAATACACCGCTTCGGCCCCTGCTTCTCGTAGACGGGTGTCCTGGCTTGGCCCGACCAGGATGATTCAGTCAGTCGCCTCTTCTACCCTCTTCTTCCTTCTTTTACTTTTCCTTCCACCTCTTTCTCTTTTCTTCTACACTCTCTTCCTTCCTTTTTCATCTTCTTAGGCGGCAAGGGCCAACCTTGAGTGGAAACAGGTCCTGTCCCTGCATCCACACTAGGGTATAGTGCCCGGGCAGCACTGGTAGAGTAATTGTGTCAGCCAAGCCTTTCTTGCTATGGCACATTACCTAACCCCTTGTTGGGCTCCGTGGTGGGCGGTGCACCCGGGCACTGAATTTTCTTCCCATCTTTATGGGTCTGCAAAACAAAAAACCCTCTGATCGGGCCCTGAAAAGGGTCCGCACCGAAAGTACCAATCCAGTCTGAAAAGTCCTCTGCTTCTGAAAAATTCCCAAGATTCCTAGTTCTTCATTCTGAGAATGAAAAGCCACTTGGCAAACTGTCCCCCTTCCTTGTAGCTAAGGCACTAGAAGGAGCTGTTGGCAAAAACTTCAATGCAAAGAAAATGGCGTCCGGAGACCTCCTTGTGGAAATCACTACAAAGCAGCAGAGTGATGCCCTCTTGGGTCTTAACTCTGTGTCAGACTATAAAGTCAGTGTCACCCCTCACCGCAAGCTGAACACCGTCCAAGGAGTAATTTCCGAGGACGACCTGCTAGACACATCTGACGCAGAGCTTGTGGAGGGCCTCTCCAGCCAAGGAGTTGTCGCTGCACGACGAATCACAATTCGTCGTGATGGCACAGAACTCAAGACAAAGCACATAGTCCTAACATTTGAGTCCGCCACACTTCCAGAGGCCGTGAAAGCTGGCTATCTCCACTGCAGGGTTCGGCCCTATGTGCCTAATCCTCGAAGGTGTTTTAAATGCCAGAGGTTTGGCCATGGCTCCCAGCAATGCCGTGGAAAAGCCACTTGTGCTAAATGTGCCAAGAATGACCACACCACAGACTCTTGCACGAACGACGCACACTGTGTGAACTGCGGTGATCCCCACCCTGCATATTCTCGATCATGCAGGACGTGGAAGGAGGAGAAGGAGGTACTTGCACTTAAAGTCGAGGAAAACCTCTCCTACCCGGAGGCACGCCGTCGCTTCGGATTCTTGCGTAAAGGCAGTTTTGCGCAGGTGGTGCAGCGGGGACCTGCACCACTGATGGTAGCAGTGGCCACCCAGACATCCTTTCTGGACTATGGGAGGCCACTGCAGTCCCGCACGCCCCAGCTGAAGATTCAGCTTCCGGGGCGTGCAATCTCTGCTGGGCGGTCCGACCCTCCCAGCCAGAGTGCGAACCTTCGCACTCCAACAGGACAACAGCCTTTGACCTCTAAGGCTGTTTCCCAGACCCAGGATGGGCCGGTGGCTACCGCAACCGTCCCTCCTCCGCAGTCTCCTTCCAGGGAGAAGGGTCGACACTCTCGCCCACACTCCCTGGAGAGAGCATCATCAAAGGAGCGGCACGGCTCTCGTGCCGCTCCTGCAGCACCTAAGGGGCAGGAACGGGTGGACCTGGGTGACGCCTCGCCCAGCACCTCCTCTGCCCCTTTAGCTGGTCGTGGGCGGGGCATGGCGCCCCGTTCCCCAAACCCGAAAAAGCCTTCAGGAAAAGCCTTGCCTCAGGAAACTGAGGCCATGGAGGAGTGTAACGAGGTCTCAACTCATGCGTCTGACCAAGACGACATGGAGTGGCAGACTTCTAAGAGTAAACACAAAGGCAAAAAACCTGTGATCCCTCCAACGTGAGATTGTAAATTAATTTTTGCCACATGCGGCAGCTTTAGAACTTTTATTTATTCTTCCAGGGTTTCTTCTTTATTCATATTTTAACTCACTGTTAGAACAATGACCAATTTTCATTTTATGCAGTGGAACTGCCGTGGCCTAATGAGAAATATTGATGATGTAAATTATTTTATGGACGAGCTGAGACCCATTGCACTCAGCCTGCAAGAAACACATTTAAGTAACACTCATACGCAGATTTTGCGTCGGTACCAGGTTTTTAGAAAAGATAGACTCTCCCCTAATACGTCTGGAGGAGTGGCACTAGTGGTACAGAGTGGTGTTGCTTGCTCGAGGTCCCCCTTTCTACGCCCCTAGAGGCTCTAGCGGTGCGCCTTCTTGTTGACCGTTTGATCACGGTAGTTTCTCTTCATCTTCCACCTAACTCTCAACTGCATATGAGTGAACTTAAGTCACTTGTAAAACAATTACCTCAACCTTTTTTAATTTTAGGCGATTTTAATGCCCACCACCCTTTGTGGGGTAGTGCTCGCCAGGATTCACGTGGAGGTGTCGTAGAGCGTTTTTTATTATCATCTGGGTTGTGTCTTTTGAATAGGAGGGATCCCACATTTTTTAGTGCAGCACATCAATCATTTACATCTATTGGCCTTTCCATTGCATCACCAATTTTACTTCCATGCTTTTTATGGAAGGTTTTAAATAATCCTTTCGGAAGTGATCATTTTCCTATTGTTTTAGAAAGTACAATGCCGATTCCCTCTATTCCGACACGACTCCCAAGGTGGAAATTGGAAAAGGCTGACTGGTCCATTTTTTGTTTGGAGGCTTTTATCGACTCGTCTATTCTTGTAAACATAAGCCCTGAAGATGCTACCCTGTATGTTACTGAAGCGATTATAAATGCCGCATCACACAGTATCCCCCAGACCTCTGGACGACTCCCAAGAGATGCAAGCCATGGTGGAACAAGGATTGCTCCACAACACGCAAGGCGCAAAACAAGGCATGGTGCATCTTCAGACGTTATCCCACTCCTAGGAATTTACTTGAATTCAAGAAAAGAAGAGCCAAAGCTCGCTGAACGCGAAGGCAAGCTAAAGGCAGTTCTTGGAGAAAATATGTGACCTCTTTGAGTAGTTTCGTTTCTTCAAAGGAAGTGTGGGATCGTCTTAGGAAGATCAGGGGAGACTATCGGTCTTTCAGGATACCCCTTTTTCCATCAGCTACATCGCTTAAGGAACAAGCAAATGTTCTTGGTAAACACTTCGAGGAAGTGTCTAACTCGGCCAATTATAGTGAATCTTTTAAGAGGTTTCGATCAGCAGCAGAAAGACAAGCCCTTTCTTTGTCTGGTGCTCAGGGTGTTCCATATAACAAGCCATTCACACGGTGTGAGCTTGAACTGGCTCTCGGCGTCAAAAAAGACTCTGCGGCTGGGCCGGATAGGATTCATTACGAGATGCTAAGGAGACTGTCGCCTGAATCTCTAAACAGTTTGCTCACCTTTTTAAATTTATTATGGGATGCTGCATGTTTTCCTGACTGTTGGAAAATGGCACACATAATTCCTCTACTGAAACCCAGCAAAGACCCCTCTTTACCGACAAGCTATCGCCCAATTGCATTGACAAGCTGCCTGGGCAAAACCTATGAGAGACTTATTAATCGCCGTCTTGTACACTTTTTGGAGGCAGAGGGTGTGTTTGATAGAAATCAGTGCGGCTTCCGAACGGGCCGCTCCACGGTTGACCACCTTGTCCGCCTGGAGACTTCTATTCGGGAAGCATTTGTCCATCGCCAGCATTGTGTTTCTGTCTTCTTTGACCTCCAAAAGGCTTATGATACTACTTGGAGGTATGGGATCCTTCAAGACTTGTACTCATATGGTGTCCAAGGTCGCATGCTTCGCTGCATTCAAAGTTTCTTGACGGGTTGGACTTTCCAGGTGCGTTTGGGCTCCATCCTGTCGGATGTTTTTCTCCAGGAGAATGGCGTCCCTCAGGGCGGAGTATTAAGCGTTACACTCTTTGCCGTGAAGATTAATAGTCTGGCTAAGGTTATACCACCATCTGTATCCTATTCAATGTATGTTGACGATGTGCAGATATTGTTTTCTTCTTGTAACCTGTCCAGCTGTGAACGGCAATTGCAGCTCACAATCAATAAGATGAGCAAATGGGCCGATCAAAATGGGTTTCAGGTTCTCCCCTGAAAAGACAATCTGTGTTCCCTTTTCACTCCGCCGTGGCCTGTCTCCAGATCCAGTGTTGCACTTGAATGACGTTACTATATTTGTAAAGGAGGAACACAAGTTTTTAGGAATAATATTTGATAAAAAGCTCACTTTTATACCCCACTTGAAGGAGTTGAAGCATAAATGCCTACCTTCATCAAACATCCTCAAAGTCCTGTCGCATACGTCCTGGGGGTCTGACAGACGGTGCCTCTTACGACTCTATAATTCCTTGGTGCGGTCCCGCCTGGACTATGGCGCGATTGTTTATGGGTCGGCGCGTCCGTCTGCCCTAAAGATGTTGGACCCCGTCCATCATCTGGGGCTCCAACTTGCCACGGGGGCATTTCGAACATCACCTGTGCTGAGCTTGTATGCTGATACACATAAAATGTCCCTGGAAAGACGAAGGCAATATTGCCGCGGGCGCAGCTGACCAAGTAGGCAGCGCGCCCGTGGCATGGATTCCACTTCCGGCCACCGTAGAGTGCGGACGCGGAATGTCGAGCTCCGCTGGAGCGGCTTCAGCGGCCCCGATGGGCCGCGGTATCAGGTCAGCTGAAGTGACTCAGGATTATTCAGTCGTTTTGCCTGCACTGCCAACCGGGTCTGTAGTTTTAAACACTGTCTTTTTGCACGCCGACGTGAAGGGGCGGCCCTACCGCGTCGAAGAATTCCGGGACGAGCTGGTTCGTCTGCGTCTGCTCCAGCAGGTTGCCGCCATAGATGCTTACCAAATGAACCACGTCTGGGCAGTAACGTTCAAGAGCGCCGAGGGCAAAAGGAAGATGCTCGCCACGCCTGAAATCGTGGTGAAGGGCCGCCGGTGCATTGTCATCGACCCCGACCACCAGGACGTTCGCGTCAAACTGCACTGGCTGCTCTTCGGCGTCGCCGACGACGACGTGAAAGCAGCCCTGGCACCGTACGGAAATGTCTTGGAGGTGACCAGAGAGAGGTGGCGCGTCGACGGCTGCATGAACCTCGGCACTACGACGCGCACGGCAGTCTTCGGCTAAAGGGGGTGTTACCTGCGATAACATACCGCACCAACTTCGTGTCGCCGGTGAGACTGCTCTCGTCGTGGTCCCGGGCAGGGCTCCACTCTGCCTGAGGTGCGAGAAGAAAGGGCATATCCGAAAGGATTGCCGAGCCCCCAAGTGCAACGTCTGTCGGCGGGTTGGCCACGACGGCGCCCACTGCGAGCGTACGTACGCAGCGGCAGCGACCCCCGCGGGTAGCGACAAGATTTCGGAGCTGCGCATGGACGAGGCTGACGCCGAGGTCACCGTTAATAGGGGTACTCCGGCTATTTTTGAGCTACCTCAACTAACTATATTTTCTGACTCCCCGGCCTTTACCCTTTCTGGTATGCTATTTAGTATCGCGAAATTCATAATAGTTGTTGCGAAATCTGCAAATGAAAATAATGCAAAAACCAACATTCAAATATACCCGCACTTTTCAGCGCCGTGACGTCAGTGACGGGCAGGCTTGCCAGTCGAGCAAGCAGTCTAAAAAATAGAGTATGCCAATCATTTGTTCCGTGCTGGAGCGCGGGTACTGGAGCGAGCTTCCAAAGCCTTCATTTGACACCATCAAACTGTATGTAATCAATTGGGAACAAAGTCTACAGTCCAAAGAGTGAACCCCTGCCTTCCACTGACGTCACTTTTTCGTTGTTGCCAGTAGAGACTTCCAGTTTGAAAAACAGGGTGAGGACCAAAATTGTAAATTCAATAACTTGGTGAAAAAAAATTATTTTAACCTAATATTTGGGATACTATTTTAGCGATGTTGTTTGGCGAGTTTAGCAAAATTTCAAGCAAATCGGGGACCATGAAGAAATCGCCGGAGTACCCCTTTTAAGGGCTCGACCGCCAACACCTTGCCGTTGGCGAAGCCCGAGTCTGCACCCGAGGGCAAGTCTGAGTCAAGTGGGAACGGGGAAGGATCCGCTGCCAACGCAGAGCGGCCTGCAGACCAGCAGGCGGCTTCGTCGGATGCGAAGACCGTGCCGAGCCCGGCGGCAGTCAACGAAGGAGTCAACAAGGAGAAGGAGGGCACCGAACCCATGGAGGACGAGGGATTGCCAAGTGCCGCCACCGTGAAAAAGTCCCGGGAGAACGACGGTGTGGACCAAGACGGGACAGGCCAGGGGGGCCGCCTTCCAAGACGGTGCCCGCTAGAAGGTCGCGGATTATAGTGAAACCGTACGTTCCCGATGACAACAGAAGGCCGTCCAAGCCACCCCCGTCTGGGTACCCCGCGGGTCAGGCGACAAATAGAAGGCTTGGTAAGCACTAGGGATGCCGCGAACTTTTTTCGAACCGAAGTTTCGATGATCGAATCAAGCGGTTCGAAAGGTTCGAAAGATATCGAATTTTCGAACTTTCTATATCGTAAAATTCGACGGAAGTCGAATTTTCGAACTTGTTAAACTAAGAAGTTCGACGCTTTTCGAACCGTCGAACTTATTACGCTAAAAAATTCGATTCCTTTCGAACTTTCGAACTTATTACGCTGCAAAATTCGATGCTTGTCGAACTTTCGAACTTGATAGACCAAAAAGTCGATAATTTTCGAACTTTCGATTTTCTTGCACTAAAAAGTTCGAAGCTTTTCGAACTTTCGAACTTCCTACGCCAAGGAATTCGAGAATTTTCGAACTTTCGAACTTATTTATCGAGATAATTCGAAAAGTTTCGAACTATCGAATCCTGAAAAATCAAAAGTTCGACGAACTTCGAATTTTTAGGGTAAAAGTTCGACGTTCGTCGAACTTCGAAAGACCGGCGGACGGTTTCATTTGAATTCAAGTAGTGAGGTACATTCGTAATTTTTTTTCTCTCGAATTTTTACATGCGGTGCTGCGTTCCTTACCAAAGACAATGCCGTTTATTACAATATTCTGGCACGCTCAGTTTTAAAGAAATAAATTCCCGAAGGGGCGACGGAGGACGACGGGTTTTTGACGATTGTCGTTTGTGCGATATTTGAAGCGGGCTAAAGCCGAAGCTATTTACGGTTGAGATGTTAAACCTTTTAAGAATGATCTATGTATAGCTTAGGTAAGTGTCGTCTTAAGATGTGATTATTGTTACTCAAGATGAGTTTCGAAGAAATGTCCAAACATTTATCTACGGGCAAGTATGCTCTAAACTTGGTATTTTGTTTTTCGTCTAAGTTGCTTGAGGTATAGCATTTAAATTAACACCACAGACAGTACATATAATTGCCATCTGCAGAATAAAAAATAATGTATTTATTGTTTTTTCACGTTGAGGAATAAATTAAGTCAGGGGGAAGATTTCTAATATTAATCAAATTCAACACGTCATTATTATTTTTTTTTTTGGCTTTACGTTTTTGGGCAGTGTTTCTTTTAGCCTGTACACATTTGAGTAGGAGAAACTTGTTTCGAAGTTCTGAGCTTCTGAATATGCAAGAATACAACACTTCCGGTGGGATCTTTATAGTTTCTTTATTTTTTTTCTCCAGCTTTTTATCCCCGCATTTATTGTTATGTTTATCTTTCTTTTACCAATGGCACAGTCATTGAGGTCGAAAAGACATAGCTTTGAACTTCGGCACCTCTAAGCATTTGACAAGTAGTGCCTTCTGACGACGAGTTTCCGACAATGACCACCTACGGCGTCTACGCGTTCTTTTATGCAGTGAAGAGCGACAGTAGTTATACATACACATAAATAATTTCAGATTAAAATAAGCTCGACCACGCCCTCTTTCCCCGTATTGTTTTCTTTAACAGTCCGAAATATCTGGAAGGAGGCGAAGGGGGGCTAGAGCTCCCCCTCCCCCGTTTTTCCTCTTCCGACGCCACTTGTATGGTAGAACGCTCCTCGACCTCCAGTTGTGTCGTCTTCTGTACTTTTTGTGGGGCGTTTCCTCCGTCCCGGAAAATAAACCTCCAGGACAATTACAAACTTAAATTACTATATACCAGCGTCACTCGGGCGGCGTTCGATCGGATTACTACAGGCGTGCAAGGGGTGGGAAGGTAGTTTGCCAGGTCGCTTCAAAATTTTTCTGAGCCTCAACCTCCTGCCCGCCCCTGGCCGTTTCGAACTGGGTGAGTATCGTAAAACAGTGCGTTCGTGTGATCACTACTGCGTAATGCACGTTAAAGACCCCCCCCCCCTGGGCTGGTGCTCAAAATTACTGATCTATGGTCACACGCCACTCTGCACTGGCAAATATTCCAGCACATCCGGGACACTCGTCGTCTCATTTAATTGCCTGACCAACTTCGCGAAGTCTAAATATCACACCCTAACTTTTCTAACCCTGATTTCGTGAAAACCAGTGAGTCGTGAAAACGTTATTTCAAACTGAAACTGTGGAGGAACATTAAAACCGGACTTCGAACGTTGAAATCTTGGACTTAAAAAAATTCGAAATCTTCGAAGTTTTTTTTTAAAATTAGTTTTAAAGGAGAATCGAAACTTTCGAACTTTTCGAACTTTATGTAGAAAGAAATTCGATATCTTCGAATTGTTCGAACTTTGTGTCTATAAAAATTCGAAGCGTTCGAATTTTTCGAATTTTATATTAAAAGAATTTCGAAATCTTCGAATTTTTCGAACTTCAGATCCCAAGAAATTCAAATTTTTCGAATATCTCGAATTTTTAAGTTAGGAAAATTCGAAATCTTCGAATTTATCGAACCTCAAGTAAAAGAATATTCGAAATGTTCGAACCCGAAATTTTAGAAACCGTGAAAGCTTCGAACTTTTCGAAATCGAAACTCTACTGTGATCGAAAGTTGCGAATTTTTCGAAGTCGAACCTCGGTCGGTACGAAAATATCGAAATTTTTCGAATGCGAACCTCCGTTCGCTTCGAAAATATCGAAACCTTTCGAAATCGAACCTAGGGTGGTTCGCGACATCCCTAGTAAGCACCATGCGGAATTCCTGTTCTCGTATTCCTGGAATGGGCGTGAAGCTTGATAGAGCCCTAAATGTAGCGACTATAAATGTTCGCGGGCTTGCTGCATCCCGGCGACAGTACTATCGCGGACAATATGAGCTGAAACAGCGCTCCGGCTGGCGCACAGTACTACCTGCGCCGCCTGTCGCCTCACTTCGCAAACACGGCGAGCCCTGAGGCCGAGATAAATTCTCACTTGCGCTCACTGCGCCGCTGTGCTCTTCCGGCCGTCTGCTAGCGAGACGGCGGGTGCGACAGCGTGCATGTGTGTGATAGAGTAACAGGGGAATGGGGTGGGGGGGTCAAGATATGACACTTGTCGTCCCTCTTTTGGAACTGATTTACTTCATCCTATCGTGCAGAATCACGAAGAAAAAAACTGACTGGTGAAGAAAAAATGTCGAAGTTCTTAAATTGCAGCTGCGACTATCGTTTTTTTTTGAAGTCATATCAAAGAACGTTGTAAGTTTCTTTTTTCTTTGCTTTTTTTTACGAAGTGCATGCACAAGTAGGACATCGTAAAATAAAGGCCAAAATTTGTATACGGGATTTCGGCCGGCTTCAAGGTATTTACTTTTTTATCTTTTTTTCTTTTTTATAGAGCACAGCCGTATAAAAACGAAACAGCGGTATCCATACATGTTATTGAGGAGGTTTTGTAACCTGGATCGGTATTGAAAGGTTCAAAAATAATATTTCCTTGTTACTGGGCCCATGTGTTTTTTTTTCAGACAAAATGAGCGCTGACAAGACACCACTGTTTTATTTACGAATTCCTAGTCTTAATAAAGTGCAGCTAACAGTCATATATTTGCCAGGAGTAGAAGCTTGAAAGTTCCTCGAAATAATATTCGCAGAGGACAGTGTTAGACACAAACAATTAATAGTCAGCGTGGAAATTCAACTGCACTATACAACAAGATCCGGATCAAGGATGCACCACTCAAAAGTATGCGCCGGTTAACGGGGTCAAACAGTGCGTCGCAATCGTAGCAGCAAGGTTTGTTCTAATCGGCAGAGGTCCGGTTCAGGGGCTCCTGAGGCGCAGTAAAACTTACGAAAGAAGTTAATACCGCGTCCACGGACAAGAAGTCTGGCTCGGCCCGAAGCGTCTCCGATTCACCTCTCACCGCTTCCCTCAATTCGTCGGCAGTGGTGCGGCGGAGGGGACGCCGTGACATGGCTACCTTAATGCGCCCCCAAACATGTTCGATGATACGCTCCTTTTGGGGGCCAAGGCTGCTGCGTTAGGCAGCGCTCTTCGAGAAGATACGAGCGTGACAACGCATTTTCCACTTCGGCGCTTTCTTGAAATGCACTGAAATGCATGATAGCTGAAAACGTGAACATTCGGATGCACTGCACAGGCATCGTGATGGTGGTTCCCTCGGCCAATATTTACGCTAGCAGACGGCCGGAAGAACGCAGCGGCGCAGTGAGCGCAAGTGAGAATATATCTCGGTCTCAGGGTGCGCCGTGTTTGCGGAGCGATGGACAGGCGGCGCTGGTAGTACCGTGCACAGGCCGGAGCGCTGTTTCAGCTCATATTGTCCGCGATAGTACCAGCTAAGTAGACTGTTTTCGGAGAAAGCTGGATATAGTTGCTGTCCAGGAAACTAAAGTCGAAAGTCGGGAACAGACTGACCGCATGGTGAAACCGTTTCTTTCTCTTTTTAACGTCTGTGTGGCTCACTCGGTCGGGATGTCGGGGGGTTGTTGTCTGTTTATTCGTCAGTCTACAGGTATCGTTGAGAAAGCTGTGGTGGTCTGTAGTGCAGGTCGGTTTGTATTAAGTGATTTTTCTTTCTCGAACCTAGAGTGGAGAGTGATCTACATCTATGCACCGAATCGCGAGAGTGAACGTAAAGAGTTCTTTGAACGGATAAGCGCGTATATTGAAAGTGATAAAATTACTATTTTACTAGGTGATTTTAACTGCGTATGTGCCCCAGAGGATCGAGAAAATCTAGCACGCCTTCGTGACCAGAGCGCCTCTCTTTTAAATGTGTTAATCGCAGAAAAGTCTCTAGAGGACGTGGCAGCGTTCGGATCGAAGGGTAATGTGCAATTTACGCATTTTCAGGGCCATAGTCACGCGAGACTGGACAGGGCGCATATTTCGCTCGACATACTTCCGTTATGTCACAACTATACAGTTGAGCCAGTGTCATTTAGCGATCCCTCGTTAGTTACTTTTACCTTGGGTAACAAAGCGTAAATGCCCAAATGGAATTGGGCGTTGTGGAAGCTTAATGCTAGTTTAATAAAAGATACTGAGTTTGTAGAAAAAGTGAGGGAATCATTCAGAAAGTTTTTCGTGGATGAGCAAACAGAGTGGGGCGTGAAATGGGAAAGGTTTAAGGAGGAAGTTAAAATAAATGCGATAGAACGAAGCAGCTGCATTAATCATCAGAAAAAGAAGAAAGAAAACAGAAAAAAGTTGGCCTCAAGAGACTAACGGCAGCATTTGGTCCTCTGAACTCGCAGTTGCTCCCCGAAAGGACCATCTGGTTCAAGCTAGGTACCGTGCGCAAAGGCTTGGGACTAACTGCGCTCAACTGGGACTAACCGATAGGCGTGCGCGAGCAAAAGCAGCCATTAGTCCCCCTCAGACAGGGTGCATCTGTATGATTTAGTCCCCGAAGGCAAACGGAATGTTTGCCAGGAGGACGGACGATATTTCGCTTGTCTTGGTGATCGGCGAGACTCAGCCCAGCATGGCTGAAAGTGTTGACAAAACTCGGACGAAACTGGCGAATTTGTTTAATGCGCCACGAACGTTGAGACATTACATGGTAGAGCTTCGCGCGCTGTGCGAATGCGAGTTAACGAACGTGTTGACTCTACTTCACCCAACTATCTCGTCAAAAATGATCTGTTGACATTTCACAAGTCCCATTCACGTTATTTGCCTTCGCGCAAAAAATGAGCATTTATCCAAACGTAACACCTCCAAATACTAACCCTTTTTTTTTCTCTTAAATGAAACTTAAGAGTTTGTAGAAGACGCGCTTTCATCACCGGAGTCTCGCAGTCAGAATAAATGGTCACTTCAATCGCTAAAACTGAGTTCTGAGAACAAGTCGAGCCTCGTCTCTGCGTCTCCCCGTAACCAACCTTTCTTGGTAGTCCAATGTCGAACTCAAAATCCACAACGACACACTTGATGCACGGCACGTTCCACTTAAAACGCACATTCACGGGCAGTGTCTAGACGCCTTCATACGATCGTCGTCGCTGTTTCAGATAATATTCCGGGTGAAAACGAAGAACGAACCGTGCCCGGAAAGTCACCATTGGCAAGACCCTGCTAACGCAAAACAAATGCGAACTAAAAAAAAAAAAAGAAAACGAAGGCCCCCGAGGAAACTGAAAAAAAAAGAGAGAAAAAACACACACACAAAAAAAGTGTTTCCCTGTATGTCACTTGACCGGCGTGTTGGAAATGGCGACCTTCGGCCTTCTCCCGTCCTTGAGGCATTGGTGTGTCCGTGTGTAGTGGGAGGGGGAAAAGAGATTTTCGTGTACGCGCCCTTCCCTCTCCCAGCAACCCCCCACCCCGCATTCTTTCTGGCGCTCCTAGCTCACGCGGGGTTGGGCAGATGGGGCAGAGAGGGTCCGTCGGGAAAATGGGAAGGGGTCTTTGTTTGAAAAGACCCTGTTTTTAGTACAGCCTTCGTCAGAACTTAGAAGCGGGTCGCCGTGTGTCGTCTCCGATCATTGCGGGATCCGGTTTGGATTCGCGGTGCTGCCACACTGCACTTGATCTGCTCTGAAGTCACAAGACAAGGGAACTCGATTAAGGTATGTCGAAGTACTTCTGTTTAAGGTATATTTATTAACTGCGGCTTCAGAAAGTGTTTTATTTTGAGCGCGTTCTCTAGCTTCCAAAGCGCGCGCCATGCTCTATTCTTTTTGGCACCATGCTTGCTAATTTTGTTATGCAGCACAGAGACCTGATATTCAATCGTATCGAGCGAAACGCCAGTTCTACCGATGGCCTATTTTTTGTGTTTTGCAGACCCTGGCAGAATCGCTTTACCATAAAGGCCTGTTCACACATGCAGCAGAGAGCTACAAGCATAGCGCTGACCTAGCGCTAAGCGAGTGCTGACGGGAGCTTTCGCCAGCTTTGTATCGCACCGTCAAAACTGTTGCTCATGGCAGACGAAAAGCAGCTCACGACACGTGAACAGCGCTACTTCAGCGCTTCGCTGCGTGTGAGAATCGGCCTTAATGGAGACATTTATTCGATTGTACAGACTTTCGCGTTGATGGCGGAAGCTCGTTCCGTCACTTTGAAGCATAGTTTGAGCTCGCACACGCTGGGTCTGTATTCGCAGCGAACGATCTACTAAAAATATAATTGCAAGTGACACCTTTTGGCGGGCTAGTTGGTTCACGCTCCGTGTGTCGTACTCGTTTCTACCTCTTTCCTTGTCCTTTGCGCAGTTCATTTATTTCTAAAAATATAATATTGCGCTGGTCTGCTGTCAACAGATCGCATGTTAGATGTGAACCATTGTACCACTTTTGTAGCCTATTTGTTATTTTATTCTGCGTGTGTTATATCTCATACTTTTGTTGAGCGATCGGATATTTCACGCTGCCCTGTTACTAATAATCCAAATTCCTCGCAAACAGACAAGAAGCTGCCGGTGCCCCAATAAACGGTGCTTGGACCACGACCGGTTTGGACAGACGTCCCAGTGTTCAAGCCATCGTCGACGCAAGTGCACTCTTTGGGATTTGGCCTTATCGTGGATTCTACCGCCCAGGAACTTCGACTTCAGTCATCCTTGAATGCGATATGTATCTACGAGGCAATAAAGCTACGTTTAACATGAACTGCACAATTTCGTTTCGGAGATTTGTGGCTCGGGACCAAATGTAAAGGATAAACCTTTAGTCCCAGGGGTCTAAATCCAAGGGCGCAACGTTTAGACCCAGGGGTCCAAGTGCAAGGGACTAGCAATTGGTCCTCGGGGTTCATTTGAAACGGTGTAACAGTTAGTCCCAGGGGTCCAAGTGCAAGGGCCTAATAGTTCGTCCTCGGGGTTCAATTGAAACGGTGTAACAGTTGGTCCCAGGGGACCAAGTGCAAGGGCCTAACAGTTGGTCCTTGAGGTGCAATTGTAACGGTGCAACAGTTAGTCCCAACGGTGCTAGTGCGAGAGACTAATGGAGGGGTGCAACTGTTACTCCCCTTCCTGTTAGTCCCCAAGGGGACTAATGGTTGTGGCAACGCACTTGCTCCCCTCGGGGACTAAGTGGCGCTCCCCTTTTTCTTAGAGGTACCTGCGCCAAAAGTTGCAGGCTCTCGTAATTGAAGAAAGCGCGAACCCCGGTGAGTTTGGGCAGGAAATAAGAGAAATAAAAAATCAGCTAGAAGCGGTCGACGCTGAAAGATATAGAGGAGCAATCGTTCGAGCACGAAGTGAAAAACTTTGGTCTAGTGAAATGCCGACTAAGCGAGCGTTAAGCGATGAAAAACGATACGCATTGCGTAAAGAGATAAAAGAAATACAGTATAATGGCGTTAAAACAAGCGATAAAACATTGATAGAGAAGGCCTTTGTTGAGTTTTATCGTGATCTTCTGGGCAAAGAACGACGATAGAGGACGGATTCGAACGCGAATTTTTGTCAATGATGCCTAGGCTGGAAGAGCAGGTTCGCGAAAGCTTAGAAGGGCCGATTAGTGTCGAAGAGCTTGAAAAGGCTATCGAAGAGCTGAATGCTGGCAAGACGCCGGGACCGGACGGTCTCAATGCAGAATTTTATAAAGCGTTCAAGGGAGATGCTGTAAGGGCGCTTCGCGAGGTACTGTCTGAGGCTTATGTAAAGAATAAGCTGCCGTCATCATTTTCTAGAACGCACACGGTTCTTATTCCAAAGTCCGATGACCCGGTGAAACGTTTGTCCGTGGCATCATACAGACCAATTACATTAACCAATGTAGATTATAAAATATATATGAAAGTTTTGGCTCGACGTCTACAATGTGTTATTGGAGATATTGTGGGGCCGCACCAGACGTGCGGCATAAGAGGCCGTACTATTTGCACCAATGTACACGTCGCTAGGAGTGTTCTCGAATGCTGCGACGCCTTTGCAGGTCGAGTTGCAATGCTTCAGCTCGACCTGGAAAAGGCATTCGACCGAGTATCGCACCAAATTTTGTTCAGTATTTTGGAATATGTGAATGTAGGTTCAATTATTTTGGAGGGTTTAAAAATGGCTTATGCAAATTGTGCTACGTCTATAATAGTAAATAGGAATGTTAGTGAATGTATTGCAGTCCGCTCTTCTGTTAGGCAAGGTTGCCCACTTTCGCCGTTACTTTTTGCAATATATTTGGAACCCTTTTGTTTGAGACTAATCCGCAGTGCAGGAATCCGCGGTTTTAAGCTGGAGACAGCTGAAGTAAAAGTACTTGCGTATGCGGATGATATCGCAGTTTTCTGTGTCGATCAGGAAAGTATCCGTGAGGTAGCTAATATCGCGACTGACTACTGCAAAAAAACAGGAAGTTTAATCAATTGGGATAAGTGCGTAGGGTTTTGGCACGGCAATTGGGTCTCAATGCCGGAAGTTTTTGTGAATGTTCGATGGACTACTTTACCTACAAAGTATCTCGGGGTTCCTCTCGAGCACTATCGGGACAGTACGGAATATTGGAATGAAGAAACAGAAAAGGTGAGGGCCAAAGCTGAAAGTTGGAAAGGAAGAGATCTGTCAAGTTTCGCCCGCGCCACAGTATGCAATCCTTTCCTAATAGCGAAAGTCTGGTATATATTACAGTTCCTGTTCATGCCGCGTCTCAATGTGCAAAGGTTACATAGAGTGTTTGCCGTTTTTATCTGGGGCTCAAGTTGGGAACGTACCACTCGCACAAATTTGTTTAGACCAGTCAGAAGTGGCGGGCTAAGTTTATCCCATCTGTTTATACGACAAATTGTGTCTAGGTTTATTTTCTTGAGAGATCAGAATGATCACTTTTTGCGCACAGTGATGCAGGCGCGTCTGCAGAAGTGTTTTACCTGAGTGCGTCGTCTCGTCCAGTGACCGTATGTGCGCCGGGGTGCGAGGCTATATGCGGGAGGTTGTGCTCTCTTTAGGATATTGAAGGTTAGATTTTCAATGGAATACCTTAGCTCGGTTAGACGTAAAAAAATGTATCATGATTTAATCGATGTGTTACTGCCAGTACCTCTTTATAGATCAATGTACAGCGAGGGCCCCGGCCTAGATGTGCTGAAACGTGTAAAACAGATGCCAATAAGACCAACAGTGAAGTCCTTTTTCTTTAAGCTGCATTGCGGTGCACTGCCTGTGAAGACCTGGCTGGAGAGGAAGGGGATAGATGTACCCTGGTTCATAAACTGTATTCTTTGTAAGAAACCAGAAACCATAGAACATGTCTTCATCGATTGCTGGGACGCGGTTTTCCACTGGGATATACTTCAACGTACTTTAAAAAAAGAGCTGCCAATAACTCCCCAAGGCATTCGTTTCTTACCGGTGGAAAACGAAGGCAGCGTTCCGTACGACATGTTTATGGTTCTTGGTCTGCACAGCCTCTGGAAGACCAGAATGGCAGTACGCCACGAAGACCTGAATCTCCGCACTGCCAGAGAACATTTTATTGAAAGTGTGTCGTATATTAGAGCAGTTTTTAGGGCACAACCAGAACCCCCGATTGGTTGCCAATCCTTGATGAACTTGTGTGTTTGAGGCGATTTTAATGTAACCACGTTTGACATAGAGTGGAAGACGTGTCTTAGCAGTTGTGCTGTAAGACTTTTTTTGTAAATGTAAAAAAGGCAATTAAAAAAAAAGTAAAAACATTGGTTTGGTGGCGCAACGGTAGCGCGTCTGACTCCAGATCAGAAGGTTGCGTGTTCGAATCACGTCCGGGTCACTCACTGAATGCATTATTATGTGTGCTCTACTTGCTTGACGTTACCTGGAAAATTACTTGAATGGCTATGAACACTTAAGATTTTGTGACATTAGGAAAAGAGACCCAGGAGACGCTCATGCCACGAGTCGCAAAGTAACATCTTTTTCTTTTTTTGCTTCCTGTTTGGTAGTTGTTTACTGTTTGGTAGTTGGTGTATGATAACATCACATGCAAGGTGGCACTTACATTCACACTCCACAGTTCTAATACTGTAAAAGGGCAACTTCTGACCCGGAAGTTCGGCTCGGTGGTGCAACGGTAGCGCGTCTGACTCCAGATCAGAAGGTTGCGTGTTCGAATCACGTCCGAGTCACTCATTTTTGTCTGAATGCATTATTTTGTGTACTCTACTTGCTTGACGTCACATGGAAAATTACTTGAATTGCTATGAACACTTTAAAATTTGTGACATTAGGAAAAGAGACCCAGGAGACGCTCATGGCCACGAGTCGCAAAGTAACATCTTTTTCTTTTTTTTTTTTGCTTCCTGTTTGGTAGTGAATGTATGGTAACATCACATGCAAGGTGGCACTCACATTCACACTCCGCAGTTTTAATACTGTAAAAGGACAACTTCTTGCCGAGAAGTTCGGCTCGGTGGCGCAACGGTAGCGCGTCTGACTCCAGATCAGAAGGTTGCGTGTTCGAATCACGTCCGGGTCACACACCTTTTGTGGACATATTTTCGCGTCGTGTAGCGTGACCTCGAGCCAAAAAAGAAAAAAGTAAAGGGTGAGCATGTTTGCTTATCTTTTTTATTTTTTAATATTCTACCGGTGCGTGTGTTTCTCATTTGAGTGCTGCCATCAATTAAACTTTTTAGTTACAATCAATTGTATCCGGGCGGTTATCACGTTGTTTTGCAGGGCGGTAGCGCGAACACGACTTCGCTACTTCGCGACACTGTTGGCGCGAACACGACTTGGGTACGTTTTTTTGCATTTGTCGCAGACAAAGTCAAAACGAACGTAAAACATTACCGCCTAAATTGGTGCTCACGATAGGCAGACTACGCCATCACTTACGAGCGAACCAAGGACGGTGTTATACGGTGTTAAACCACGATTGTTTGCTCGTGCTGTGTCGGTCGCTCCGTGCGTGCGACACATCAATGATTGTGCTTGGAGAAAACAGAACAAAAAGGAATGGGATGATGTGATTGGGTACATCCAGACTAGACCCGATAGTATGGCATTCATGAATATATTACTACTGGAAGTCTGAACCTTCAGCGCAGTTCTCAGTAGCCCATTAGACAATTTTTTTCCGCCCCAATAATACATTTTAGATTGCATATTCGCCTTTTTTTATTTTGGTACAGCATACTGCAATCATGCGCATATGAGTTCCTTTATATCAATATATTAAACGATTTATAGCGCTGTTATGCCTTGGAAGTGGAGTCGGTGGTTGATCGCGTTTGGCGCCACTGAAACGAAACGGCGAAACTAATGTGAATCCCACAAAAATGTATAGTACAATTTTTCTTTGTACCATATCAAGATACAATAGAGCGGTTTAAGAAAACATGGTTTTCTTCCCCTGGTACGTAGTTTGAAAGCACGCAGGTTAACAGTGTTTTCGAGATTTGCCCTATTTGTTTGCAAGAGGGCGATTCTTCATTAGCGTCGTTTTGGGCGTATGGAATATGAGGATTTATGGCGAGTGGCTCCGTCGACGACAGAAGTGAGGAAGTACGATTGGGGACACGTCCATGTCTCAAAAAACCCTAAACACCATTTTTGTTTCCCGTTCGGAGTCGACGACATCCGCCATGGTTGCGGATCAACCGATTTTTCGATCTTCGGCTTGTCTTAACTTTGGACTACAACCGAAGTGTGCGAAAATCGAAAACTTGCCAACGCCCCCTCATGTGGCCAAAATACTCCGGCAAGGGGTGTCGATCAGAACACGAAAAAACTCGAGAGAGCCGCTAAACACTGCGCCCGTGCACAGAGAAGCCTAGGGTGAAGGTTCATTAGTATAGACTCCGGCGAGATTTTTGGCCGGAAGCACGTCAGGGGAAACATTTTATACTTAGTAAATGGCACAATAATTTTAACGACTGCGGTTTGTGCAAATTAGATTTTTTTAGAAATTATCATTACGTTTTTTTTTTGTTTTGACAGCTGGACAAATAATGCCCTACCAGCGTGACAGTCGGATAGGGCACGACAGCAGCGGTATTGTAGGTATGTATACAATTCTTCAGATTAGTTCTGTCCTGCAGTCTCTGGGTCAAGTTAACATCGAGAGGGCGCCGTTTGTCCGGAGCAGCCAGTACCCTATAAAGGCACCCTAATAAAACCTCCCTGAGAGTAAGATCAAAGGTATAATTAATTAAAAAAAATAATTAGGTGCGTGGAAGACGGTGTGATATGCACTGGAGGATACACTTGCCTAAGCTTAAGCTGCCTTACTGTTGCGCATGTTATTGGAAAGAGCGTCTCAAAAGTAAACCGAAATCGTAACAAAACTAATTTGATTCGTGTTGTAGCTTATGCAAAGAATGCAACTTTAGAGCGCCGCTCTTAGGCGCCCGTTTCCGGTTTGAGCGGCGTCGCCGTCAGCGTCTCGGCGTAACGGCGCGTTGCATTATGAGACGTTTACCATAATTTCGTCACACATCACGAGGGGTCACGAGTGACGTCACACGGCGCCTAACTTTAGCGAAAAGATTCTCCTTTAAATTTATTGGAACAATTTTCCCGCTAAATTTAGCGGACATTTTTCCCCGCTCAATTTAGCGGAAACATTTTATCGCTATATTTAGCGGAAAAATTTCCCCGTTAAATTTAGCCGCAAAAAATTCCCCACTAAATTTCGTGAAAAAACTTTCCCGCTAAATTTAGCGGAAACATTTCCACGCTAAATTTAGCGGAAAAATGTCATGGCTAAATTTAGCAGAACATTTTCCCCGCTAAATTTAGCAGACAAATTTGCCCGCTAAATGGGAGGGGAGCAGGAGAAGTGTAGGGAAGGGTACGGAGGGGGAGGAGGGGCACACCCTCTCCTCCTCCTCCTTAAGAGCTGCGCTCTAATTCGGCATTACGGAGAATAAAGGTAGTCGGAGCTTGTAGGAAGAACTTGCAGAGGAACCACCCGGAAGCCTCAGAGCGACAGCCGGAGTTTCCAACCGACGTCAGATCGTCTTCAGAGTCCAGAAGGTGCAAATGTTGTCATGAAGCGTCAGGTGTTTTAGTGTTACCGTGTCCTACACTGTAGTGACGTGAGCGAACCGATCCGAGAGGCGACATGGAAGCCACTGTGCGTTTATTCTCCAGCGAGACTCGCTTATGTAAGAAACTAAGGCAACACAATAAGCACAAGAACATGCAGCATAGACTACACATAGGCACGAATGATCATCGCTCTACTCCACGTCACGGTGATGATACTCGTGATTAAATGATTTGTCACCCCCCAACATACACGTTACGAGAAAAAAGAAAAGATACGCAGAAAGCAACTCGAAGGTGTCCAAAGGCGACGCACCTGCACAACTTGTAAAGAGATGTTGCACTTGACATCGGCCGGATACTAGACTTAAAGAGGTAGTGAACCGAAAATTGAAATTTTCAAATTTCGTTCGGAAATGGGTCAAGCATGACGTGTAATAACCGTAATTCATAATCGCACGTTTGTATTTTGAACGATTGGCTATATTTTTCGTTCCAAACGGTGCACTCGAGCGAGCGCTCGAAGAAAAGCGAACGGAGGGCGCGATGCGTCATGGGATATCCGGCGCAAACAAAAACAGAAAGAAAAGTTTTCCCGCATTCGTGACGTAGCAAGGCTGGCGGGATTATGAGCTTTGCCCTTGGTGGCGTTGTCAGCGTTGTGGTGGTGTCAATAGCGTCAGCGCGTTACAACCGAGCTGTTCGAAGTGCCCGTGGGGTGACGAGCGTGTGGCTGGCCCAAGAAGCACGTAGCTTCCACAGCACTGTCAGCTTAGGGCTGAACGGGGTGGGGAAAGCAACTTTGTCCGAGTTTTGAGCGACTGGCTAATCTTCTAGGGGGAGAATGGCTGCATCCGGCTGCACAAACGAGGGTCCGAGAAAGAGGAGAGTCCACCCTTTTTGTCTTCTTGGACTGCTTGGTTCAATGCGCGATTTGTGAGTCGAGGAGGAAAGCTAAGAAGGAAAATGTTGAAATGCCAAAGAGCGGCGCTGCGCCAGAGGAATCTGCTACGTCACGACTACGTAGCAGATTCCACAACGTTGCTAGACTACCTCCCAAATTGGCTCCGCATGCATCCACCAGGTGCACATTGGAAGATCGTTTATTTAACTTTAAAATTAGTTTTCTTGTGCCTTTCAACGGAAGAGTGGTGTTTTTGAGGTTAGGGTGCAACATGCAACACATTCAAGCTAGAAAATGAGCGCTCTGGCGCCATCTATGCGGTGACCCTGGAACTGCATTTCACAAGAGCGAAGGTTTTGCGGGATTTCCTAGGTCAAATGTGCGTAATACTCATAGAAAGGCTCGTTTATAACATTGACAAAAGTTTTTCGAGCCAACAAAGAAAGGATAATGCGCGAGAGAAATAAAGAATATGCCGGACCGCCGAGTTTATACTGCTACCCAATAGATGGCGTCAGTGTGTCCTCTGGTTTAAGAAGTTTTAAGGAACCCAGGTTTAAAGAGTAACTGCAAAGGAAAAAATGTGTTTTTTTAAACAGCCTAATTGGGACAAGCATGTCACGAAACAAATCTTCCACGAAAAAACAAATTTTTTCTAGCAATATTCACGCCACAGGACGTAATTTAGTCGGAGTCCCAACCTTTCCGCATTTGAAACTCCCGCTCTTTCGACGCCCGCGGAGTGGCTGGTATACGTCACTCCGTGACGTATAGCAGCTACTCTGTGACGTATAATAGCAACTTTGTGGCGCGCGATTCAAAACGGGTGAAATAGCCGCAAACTAAAATCAGTCCTGCGCAATAAATATTGCTGTAAAAAATTTTGTTTTTGGCGGAAAAATTGTTTTGTGACATGCTTGTCCTAACTAGGCTGTTTAAAAATACACTTTTTTTTCTTTGCAGTTACCCTGTAAGAGGTCGCAAGAGTGTGAACGAGCCTTTAAGCACTCGAGCTATTATGATAATAAAGCAATTATTATACTTCGATTCACCATAATTTGTTTTGTCACTTTGTTTCGCAATGACCGATCACTGGGGTACAGAGAACCTTCGTGAGTGCCCCATGGATGACTGGGTCTACAACGTGCCAGCCAACTGCAGCATCAGTTCCAGCGTTATAAGTGAGTGCGGCAAACAGACTTAATACACGCGCTCCTGGAAGTAGTTTCTTAGTTCGTCCCGATGCTGCACGTTTCCACTCGACCGAACTAGATCGAGACCGTACCACATAAATACCGCTGCCACCGTGTCGGTTAATTTCTTTATAATAAACTTGACCGTTAATTATTATAGCAAGCTCTTTAGGAAGTCGATGATATTATCAGGCTTGATTAAGTTATCAATGGCATGATTGTGTATAAACTCGAAACCGCCACCCACAGCATAGCCGACAAAAATAGGCGGGAAGAATAACAACACAACTTCCAAATGCTGCAGTTGGTCATGATATTGATACTAGTACCTACTAAAAAAAACAGCGATTTTTTTGTTTACAGCGGGGCTGTTAAGGTTTTGTTTCCCCAGGATTGTGTCCTCCAGCAAAGAAATAATGACACCGAACACTGGACAGCTACCGCCATCTATGAGCGACGGCGGCAGGCAGATAATTGGTTGCCGCCGTCACTCATAGATGGCGGCAACCTTTCTTCTGGAGTAGAGTTTTGCTCGTCTGTTTTCCACGTGCCGCCGCGCCGCTATTCGCCGACATGCGATCACGTGAGGAGCCGGATCTAGTGTCGTGCAGAAAAGAAGACGTCGCGCGCGCCCCGGCGTACGTTCCCCTGCTTTTGAGCGCGACGCGTGCCTCGAACGCGCGGCGCCGCTATTCGCCGAATTCAGTCACGTGAGGAGCAGACTCCGCATGCCGTGCAGGAAAGCGGGCGCTCCGGGGTGAACGCGCAACTCTGGCTCCCGTAGGGAGCCTATACAGGAACTCTATTCTGGGGGTAAGGCCCCATAGGGACCTTATTCGGAGGAAGAAAAGCGGGAGCGGAACGAGGGGGGCGGCGATATGCGCAGGAGCGCGAATGCTTCCGCAACCGCCGCAAGGCCGCTGTCGCCTAAAATTCCACTGCGTCGAGCGCTTCAGATTCTTTGGGAAAGAAGAGCAGATCGCTCGCCTGGAAAGCCACCGCCGAGGACAGAAGCTACAGCTCCACTGCTCTTCCTTCTTCACCAGGGTGGAAACGCTGAAAGCTTTTTCCAGTCCTTTACTTGACGAGCCGACTGAGTATTTTAGGGACACAGAGAATTTTATGTAATACACTTATTTTAAAATTCAGTGCAATCTGGTGGCTTCAAAACAGTTTCACTTTCGACGAACTAACGGCGGTCATGAAACTGTATTTCATCGGGCACCCTCCCTTCGCATGTCAATAGCAAATGAGAATTGGTTCTTCGATCATCACATAATGCTGTCTTGATTATTTTCAGTTTTGATAACGTAAACATAACTGAACTGACCAGCACAAAGCTGCAACCCATTGGCTCACTTGATTAAATTTTTGATAGCGAAAGAGTTTAGAGCCGAGATTTGAGCCAATATATTGATTGGACCACACTCCGGAATAAACGCTTAATAAGCAGGCGTTCTACCCAATTCAGGAGTCGTGCTGTATCTCGAACGTGCAGGCCTCCTACGTCCTCCACTTGATAGTATCTTCAACTGATTCCTTCATCAGCTTCAAGGAGGCCACCAGTGATGCAGTGAGATGGTGATAGTGATTAAAGTTGCCCTACTAAATTTCGAAAAGGGTCTGTTGAGAGATTTACATGACCGCCAGACTGGAAACCCCACGCATCGTTGATGTGACGTCGATGTCGTTTTGCTGTTTTCTTCTTGCGACATGGTCACTCGCTGTGAGTTCGCGCTCTGCAGCAATTAACGAAATCACCCTGTTCAGGTTGTCATCTAGAAAGCGCTATTTGGTTGAATCTAGGGTGGTTTTATGTGCGCTTTGCTTAGGGTGGAAACATGTGGCCATTTTGTCCCACACTTTTTTTTTTTCAGAAGCGCGTGAAAGAGCGTGTCCCTGCACGCGTTTGTGGCGCTGACTGTGCTATGGCGACATTTTGTTTTCGTAGATTTCTTTGTATTTTACCCGTGAGCGCGTGCTGTCGGCATCGGGTACTACAAAGGCTGGCATCACCCTAAACAGAAGGACATTAGAGAGTTTTAGTAGATCGTTCCGATACCTCCGATACCCCCGATAACGATACTATATATGTAAGCGCAAAGGCGGAGGCAGAGTATCGGGTATCGTTATCGGAGTCATCGGAACGATCTACTAAAACTCTCTATTGGGGCACCCTATACTCCGTTTCACCTTACGTTGTACCGCAGCGAAGTCTAGTAGCGCGAGCTCATAGCGTTGACAGCTGAACTGTACGAGAGCTTGTGCCGCCGAGATGTGCCCTATACTTCGTTTCAGCTTGGGTCCATACGCAGCCGATGCTACGAGCGCGAGCATGTGGCCCTGAACAGTGCTTGCACTGCACGAGCGCGCGTGCTTGGCAGGGACGCTGAAAGCCCGCAGCTTGCGCTTGTAGCATCGGCTGCGTCTGGACCCAAGCTGAAACGAAGTATAGAGCAAGGAGCTCGCGCTTGTAGCCCTTTCCTGCGGTGCATCATAAGGTGAAATAGAGTATAGTTGAATCTATATTGAATACTGCAGTTTACTGGTTTAGTTTCCCTTTGTTGTACCGACTGCAAGGTTCTCAATTCTTTTTGACGTTACCATTATGGACATAATCCGCGCATTTATCGGCTTGCATTTCACGACTCCACCGCATGGTGTAATAAAACAACTAAAAATGAGTGCACAACATCAAGATCAAGTGAGGAAATATAGATTGACTCCATATTTTTTTAATGCGAATATTAATGCGAATAGCATTCTGCGGATACTTCACGCACTTTTCGTCTATGTATCTATCTATCTATCTATCTGGCTATCTAACCTCTTACGCCGCGGGTCGATAAATAAATAAAGAATGACCGCCGCGGCTGGGATTCGAACCGTTGACCGCTTTGATCAGCAGGCAGACGCGCTAACCACAGAGCTATGAAGGCAGTCATTCAACGCACTCTTAAACGGCTGCTTTATATCCTTACAATAGACGCGCTTTACAGCGCTGTCACAGCTACCGGTGCGCGCGCTTCCATGCACGAGGGCTCATTCCGCTCTCGTGAGGCTGAGCACGGCCGCTAGCTCACCCTCTCCCGCGCTCGGGAGAGGGTGATGTAGCGGCCGTGCTCTAGCCTCACGAGAGCGGAATGAGCCCTCGTGCATGGAACGCGCGCGCACCGGTAGCTGTGACAGCGCTGTAAGCGCGTCCTACGGTAAAGATATAAACAACCGTTTAGAGTACCGTTGGTTGAGACTAGCTGAGACGCCAGAAAGTCTGGTCGGTACCATTTTGAGTGTTTGTGCGTATGGCGCGTGCTTTGCTCGCCTTCCTAAGTGACACAAACGCACGTGCTGGGCTGCGGAGATCGTGCGCAGGGCTGTGAAAGTGTCAACAAATTTAGAATCGCCTCAAGAGTGGGCTGGCGTATCTAGAGTGTGCCGGCCACCTGACGAACGCGCATAACTTCCGCACCTGTTTGATGCTATTCGCATTAACGTAGATAATCATTCCCAAAGGATGGGTTCTGCTGATTTTTTTCATATCTTTCATTGACTCATATCTTTCTTTCATATTGCGTAGCATAAAATGCGTACCTTCAGAATGTATGGCGGTAAGATCAATATAAACACAGAAAATATTTTAGTAAAACGTGCTAAAATACGTCGCTAAGTTATTGCATGTTTGGTGCTGGCATTTACTCCATAAATTTTTTGCACGCATTAAATGTATGCAAATAAATTAACCAAAAAATGCACAGCAAAAAAAAAAGACAAAAAAAAGACGGAGCTGCAGCATCTAGACCTAGGTCTCGCGACTGCCAGTCGGTTATAAGCCCGGCTGAAGTGCATGTTCGGTGGTTTTCTCATTTCGTTTCATTTCTAGGGTTTGTTAATGCCCAAATCTGAGCTATCTGAGCTAAGCTCAGAGCTCAAATCTGAGCTAAACACTCAAAAGACAGGTATGAAATGTAATTTGCGATATATATATATAATATATCGGTAAACATTTAAAAGAAAAAAAAGCAAGAAACAGATTACAAAGTGGTTTTTTGGCGCCTTGTTCTCAGCTGCCGATAACTGGGCCAGTCGCTTCAAGACCTGCGGGGGCACCAACCAGTCTCCGTTTCCGCTTCGCTTCTTGCAGTCCGTCTTCAAGCCCATGGAGCCCATGCACTTCTTCAACTACGACAGCGAGATGATCCTCGACGTCCAGATTATCGGCACCAATCGTAAGCGCCTTTACGTACAACAAGCATCTATACTTCGTCTCACCTTAGCATAAACTAAGTGCAAAGGCTGTGCAAGCGCGAGTGGGTAGCCTTGACTGCCCTGACTGGAGCACTTGCTGCACGAGCGCTCGTGCATCCGACGAGGCTTTATCCAAAGCAAATAGCTCGCGCTTTTAGCATTCGCGGCTAATAAATGGTCCATGCTAAGGTTAGACGAAGTCTAACCTTAGCATGGACCCCACAACCCCAATTAATTTTTAGACGAAGTCTAGTTTCACATTAGTGCAGATTACCTTGACGACACATGGCGCAACAAATACTGGCCGCGATCGGCCCTGCCTCTTTACATGAAGGTTTAGCCCATTTCCATGCCACAACTGCCATCGATTTTGATTCAACGAGCACAATCGAGTAGCCACCATATCTGGAATTAAAAGAAGAGTAAGATACTTCGATTTGAAACCACGCCAATTTCACGTTCTGACCACCCAAGGATAAGAAACTCATCGGTGAATAGATGCATGCAATTGGACTCTTTCTGGGGGTAGCACGCAAAACATTTAGTGAGTATTTTTTTGTTTAAATTTTGACAACGACGATTTTTGACCTTAAACCGATATTTTGTATTTCAAAAGGCTTTCAATAGCGATATTTTATCAGATATATATTAATCTTAGTTTTTTTATTGCTAAAAGAGTTGTGCAACGATTTTAACGTTGAAAGAATTTGCATCTTCTACTTTTGATATAGTTTATCTTATCACAAAGTACAGAAAACACATCTCCTTCCTTTGAAATGTTGCGATTCCGCCGCGTTATCGCGAGGCAAAAAGTAGATTATTTCCCGACCTGCAGCCGCAAGTGGCGGCCATGAGAACCACGCGGCATGACGTGAATGGGGGACTTGTAAAAAGATAGCAAGTTGTGCAAATACCTGCTCGATGAAAGATAATTTTTTCTATAAGTCTTGTCGTTCCAACATAAGTATAAATGCGTAAAAAATCTGGTGTCATCGACAAAACTTTTATTGTACGGAGTTTCAGTGGCGCCATCTATCCGAGGTCAACAAAACCGTCAGCTCTATCTGCTACCGCGAACAGCCGCCAGAAGCCGGAGGGGGACGGGGGCAGACCCGAACGGGGATGGCCGGACCCGGACGTTGTAACTTTCCTCCTTTCGCCATGTTGACCGCGCTGCGCGAGCATGTTGTCAAGTGGTAGCGAGCGGGTGAGTTCTCGCTGCTCACTGATGACTCTAGACTCTAGAGAGAGAGCTTCACCGGAACCCCGCGCGTCCCGCTTTCCCGTCATAGTGCACACGACTCTGAAAATGGCGAAGGAGTTGAGATGCGCCGAAAACCTTAATTTTTGTCAATTTTTAAAATAAAAACTAGGACAGGCAGGCAAAAGCGGTTTTTTGTTCTTTACTTCAGAAATGTCGAGACTCCAACTCCCAAATTATTTAAGCAAAGCACCGAACTTGTTGCACAGCTCCTTTAAGTTTAAGAGATTTGGATCTGCCAAATACAGACCACCCTAAGCAACATGATTGATTGATTCTTGGAATCACAGGTTGGAAGGAAGAGAATAAAAAATATTCATCAATCTTTCTTGATATTTAATAAAGCTCCCAAATTTACCCTGTTTTTTTTACTACGCCTTCTGTGCACCTTGTTAAAGCAGTGAATTATTCCGCAACCTCTTGTCTTGAAATACATTGGCGCTGGCCTAGCATCAACGAATTATGTAACCCTCAAGCTTCTTGTGACCTTGCCGTTATATTCTGCATGAATACTGTGTAAATGATCGCATGACTACTGTGTAAATATTTTCGGCTCAAAAGCGGCGCGAGCTTTTCTGATATCAGTTGCCAATGCATTATTTCATCATCCTTACTAAATAAACAAATTGAATGGACAGATAATCGATTAAAAATGATTTGTCAGGATATTTTGACTGTTTTTTTCGGTGTACTGATGTCGTCTGCTTTGCAGTTCCTTGTTGTTACCGCGCCTGTTTTTGTTTCTGGGACTATCATCGCCTGCGAAACGCGCGCCGCTTTTGAGTCGAAACGAGGATCGTCTGCTAAAGACGCCGGCTCTCGGCGCCATATGCTCGTTCGTTGGCGGCAGTTGGTATTGCGACCGCTTGCGCCATCTTTTGTCTCCCGTGCGAAGCGGCGCCGAATTGTTTGAAGACCGGTGGCTTCGCTGCGTTTCCATAGAAGCTAAGCCTTTTTCTTTCTTTACTTTTTCCTCAAGAAAATTTGCTCTTTGCAAATTTTACCTCCCCCCCCTCCCCCCCCCCCAAAAAAAAAAAGCATTAAATGTAGCTACAAAATCGTAGCTCGATAGGTTAAGAAACCGAATTTTGCGGTCGATTTAAACAGCCTGGCCGGTACGCATTTATTTTCAAACCAAAGGTAAAATATCTAAACATTAGGTTCATTATAATAGACCTTGGTATTTTTTAAAAGCAAGCCGGAACAAGGAGGTAATGCCATCTATCAGTACATACATACGCCAAACGCGCCCCGCCACTCGACTCGGTCGTCTGCGTCGCCGTCCGCCGTTGACCGTGGCAAGTTTTTTGGCCCTATTGTTTTTGCAGGAAGGAAGCTACTACTTTCAATTTTCCAATGTGCGAAATAAGCCCATTAGGAGGAGTTAAAATCGCTACGTGCAGGCAGGGACGGATGCAGGAATTTCCTGAGGGGGGGGGGTCAGGTGTTGGTCAGCGTACCATATGTTTAGGAACCCCTCCCCCTCTCCCTCGTTTCACGCCCTAAATTTTACACATGCAAAAATCAAGATGGGGGTCAGGACATCCGGACCCCGCCTTTAAATCCACCCCTGCGTGCAGGTGCCAATTTTTACAATCCATTTTAAGTCCAGCTTCGGCATTTTAGACATGGTGAAGCCCATCCACCCTAGCAACAATCACCTGGAACCCGTTCGCAGTGTTCATCTTTCCGAACTCCTCTCGCCTGGCAGTCTTCGGCGGCCCCCTGGCGGGAGAGTACACCTTCATCATGGGCGCTTTCCACTTCGGCCTCAACTTGACCGACGGAGCGGAGCACAAGACAGACGAGACCGAACACGCGGCTGAGGTGACCCGCTTCTCGCCGGGGCCTGTCTGTCTCCCTCGCAATGTGGCACCGTATACCGTCGCGGACGATAGAAGCTGAAACGGACCTTCGTGCTTCTATGGCGTACCTGCCAGTTTCTGAGAGGGCTGTGGTCCGAAGTAGGAGTGGAACGCGAAGTTGAGGCCCCGTACTTCGGACTCTTTGACACATTGACAGAAATAAGTGCTTGTGGGGACCGCTGATGGAAAAGAAGGCCGGATGGGGTGTTTCAGCTCATATTGTCCGCGGAGATATATTCTGCTCAACTCGCTGGACAAGTTCAGGAGTACTACCGCGGTCGGAATATGGTCCAAGGTGCTGCTTCCTAATTATAGTGCTTAACGTTCTGCAATCACTTACAGCTTAAAATACTCTGGGCGTGTCTTGTCATGTTAATGCTTCTTGCTCCGTGATTGGCTCTTCGGCGTTTTGATCGGCTAATGCCTCAATCCCATTGGCTGGGGAGCATTAATCAGATGCACGAGACTCTGCACGCCCCGCGTTTCTTAAACTGCCAGTGACTAAAATGTTTTAGATAAAAGTAGTCTTAATTACGCGAGAGTAACGTATTTGTGTTTTATAGTATCAAAGTAAATGAATGATCTTTCAATTACCTGATCAATGTGGGTCTTCCACGACATGATATTTTTCACATGTATGCCAAGATATTTGTGACAAGTAACGGTTGACTCGAGAAAGGTGCCAAGATAGCATGACGAGGGCAATGTGTTAGGACCAACAGATTTTTACAGGTTTAAGTTTGTTAGTGTTCAGTCGTGCCAGATCCAACCACTCCTGCACAGGGTTTAAATCAGTTTTAAGGGTTGGAGCATTGGATTTAATAAGAAACTTTGCTATAAAGAAAAAAAAAGATGTTCACACACAAACGAAGAGAATAGGAGATATGAATAAGATATAAAAAAATAACAGATAGAAAAACAAATCAATCTGAGATCATCGGTTACGAACGACCGTTGAATTGTTAGTAAACTTGAGTATAGCATGAAATTGATCTATGAAAGCCATGTTGAAAAGGTAAAACAATTATTTAGATAAAATACAACAAAAAATTCCTAACGATGTGCGAGTAAGTGATATCACCAATAAAGGCCCATAAGCAACCTGCAATGCTGTTTGACTTGGCGCTATCTAGCGAATGAAAGAAGAAACATCGGATATGCCTGGAAGTGCCGGCAGCATTGTTCAAACATGAGCTATTACTTTTTTGGCGTCGCTTAGCCTAGTGTCTGAAGCAAGAAATGCTGGGAAGGCCATTAAGCCGTGGGTGTATATGCCAACATGATGGAAGCTACAAACCCTGCAGGCCAATTGGAACAACGGAGTGAGGCACGTGACCTCGTATCGCTGGAGTGCGCTCTTTCTGCTAACAAGGCTTTTCGCTGCGTCATGCTCCAATATGTGTGCGTCGCGCTCGTATACGTAGCGCATATCGAAGTCGTCGGAACGCAATGTAGGGCGTAGAGCTCACCATTTGCTAAGTTACAACGAGACGGGGTATAACCGTGGGCTCTCACTCTGATTGCGCGACGTGGCCGTTGTTAGCTGGCAATACAGAAAAAAGCCAAGTACAATTGGAATGTAATCGGATCACCCGGTGCTCGACGTTACGTCGCAAAAATAAAAGTTAATCATTACCTTGTTTGCGTATAACTCGCATTAGGTTTTCGCAGCGGTGTGCGAATAGTGGTTCGAACCTTATATCGCAGCGTCATCCCTAAACTCCGTTTCATACATAGCGTGCAACGTTGGGAAAGGTACTGAAGTAGTGCGCATGAAAAAACGCATATTATGTGTTACTCCGCGCGTTACGTGGACGAGTGGTACAAGGCGCTGCTCTGGCGATACCGGCGTCTCGGTGGCGGTGGCTCAAATCCACTTAACGCGCAAAGTTTTTTTTTTTTTTTTTAGACTTATTTTTGTGCTTTGCGGAAGTGCATATTTTAATTCCTCTTTTCTTGTTGCTTTTTATTTATAAGTAGGCTGTATACTTATTACTTTCCAGCGTTTATTTATCTAAAAAATCGGCGGATATTTTTCAGTGTTTATTTAGTTCCAAGATACCGGTGCATTTCGGTGAATCGTATCGTGCAGACACTTGAAACGGCTTTTATCGACGGAGAAAATCGCGAATAGAAACGAACAGACAAGACGAGAAACGGTTCAATTCTCATTTACATCTGATACACAATATTCTTCACACTTCATTACTCTAATATATGCATGCATACATTCCAAGGCTCGCATCTCTCATTCCCGCCCGCTCCTTCCTGTTGACTGCGCGCCATTTCGAGAGCGCGCTCTCCACATTTGCGCTAGACGCGGGAAGTCTCAAAATGTCCAAAGAGCCTTGAGACAGTACTGGCCAGAACTGTCTCAAGGTAATTCGTACTTCCGGACGCGCTTCGACCCACACAATATGAAAGACGGTTCAAACCCTCCAACTATATACCTTTTTCGTTTAGCCTCGCACCCAGCCACGTTGTCTCCATATCCGGTATGCGTTCCGAAAAAAAGCAAGAGATTACAGCCCTGAATAAGTAAAAAAGTATAGAAGGGTCATAACAAGAAGGACTGACGGTTGCAATTAAAACGTTAACACGTTCTACTGTCGAGGCGAGAAGAAAGCGAAGTTTTCACGCATACCGGAAGTTCCAGAATTAAAGATTGCGGCGCCCACGTAGAAAAGGTGTATAGGTTCCACAGAGAATGAGGGCAACCTTTGGCGGGGCTATCTACAAAAGGGCACAATGAGGACAAAATTTTGGGGACATAAACTGATGGTCAAAATAACAAGCACTGACAGAAAAAAAACACATCTCGATTACTAAGAAACCTCAAAAAACCTAAACGACGACCGCAAAAAAAAAAAATATATGAAAGAGTTTGTGAAACGTTTACACAAAACTTTTTCAATGGAAAAAAAAAAACTGCTGCTTGTACGAAATTATTCAAAAACCGGTGTTTTCCGTTTTAACCGATTTTTTCTTTCCGACACCGGCGAATGTTTATCGGTCTTTTTCGGTTTAAACCGGAAAGTATACATCCTATCTATAAGTCACCGAGAAGCCACATTTCTACCATCTGCTCTGCCGCTTTGCCAGTGTTATTTGCCTCCAGCACCGAGGTATATTTTTCTTTCGTGCAGCGTGGTATGAGGAATTGCATTGACAGCAGCCTTGTCCCAAAGCATATAAAGACGCTCATTGACAATAGTTTTGGCCTGTACAGTTTATTTTGAGGTAGCTGCTGTTTCATTTTTGTCCAACCTTTTCTTCCATCAGGCGCTTCATTACACACCGGAAACATATTTCCTCACACAAGTTACTGCTGCGAGGTCTGGGCAAACCTGATTCTCGTGTCTTGATGTTGTAAACATAATTGGAAAGCTAGCACAGTTTGTTAGACATATGCTTTCATTTGAGGCTTAAATTCTATAGCACCCCTCAGATATCACGGTAGGAAAGAATGTAAACAACCAATAAAGAAAAAATCATGGTAAAACGCTTTGGCGTTGAGTGCGAACTCGTGATGCTTGACGGTCCGCGTGCTCGAAACTTTCACGTTGCAAAGCCTTCGCTTAGACACTGCGACGACTGCGCCTTGTACTTCGCGACAGTACGGGCTCACACTCCGGTGTCGTTCCTGACTGTCTCACGGACTTCACGGACCGACTTCTCCGGGAAACGCGTTCTTGTACTCGCGTACACGTTGGCGATCACCTGCTTGCACTCTTTCGAGATTTTCGCACAACGAATCTTCGAAAATATCCAAGCATGGAGAGGTACTTGACCGTGCTGCGTAAGACGCCATCTTCAAAACCTTCGAGGCTGGGGTAGCTCGGGCTGCAGCACGACCCGAACACCCGCAGCGGCTGCCGCACGAACGAAAACGGAAAACAATTTAAAGTAATTTATATAATGTTTTCTTTTTATTGAAAAAGTCTGTGTTCTGTCGAAATCATAACGCCGCTATCAGTTACTAGCTCTGAAGATGCACATTTTTTTAGTTTTTTTCTTTTTGCAGGGGACGCACTATTTTATGGGGCGAACGTAGGCACGGTCGGCCGGCAGTGCAAACCGGTGCACGCTAGCTTTGGCTGCATTGCACGCTATATATGAAACGGAGTATAGTTTCTGCACTATTAAAAGAACTGGCCGTCTTGGATTTCCCTTGCATTGTCACGGCTATGGATGACGCCGCGCTATTCGAATCGAACCATTATTCGCACAGCCGGAGAACGTTTTTGCGATGTGTTCATGCGGTACCGCACACTCGTAATCGGGTTCGAAAGAATTGCGAAAAGTGACGAAACTTCGAGCCAACTACCGGCGCAGCTTCAAGCTTGGGTTGTGCTTGGCTAGGTTGAAACACATCGGAGTATTACGCTGCGCGGTTGTGCGTCCTACCCCAATGTAGTTGAACCTCGCCAAAAACAACCCAAGCTTGGAAGCTGCGCCGGTAGTGGGCTCGAAGTTCCGTCCTCATTGTTCGCATTCCATTCGAACCCGTTGGTACGTACTTGTTCGCGTCTTCAAGGTTTCTTGATCTTTGTCTTACTTGTTGGATGCAATCAAAGAGAGCCTTAAATCTCTGATGATTTTGAGAAATCCGCGTTATTTGTGAGCTAGACATCCAATGTAACCTTCTTTGACCTATATTTGTATTTTCTTCTCAGTTATTGTTGGTAGAGACGACAACATCGATGCCATAAGTGTTAAAGTATGAAACATTTACGTACTGTAGTCGCCTATGCATTCGGTGTCCCGTACGAAAAATGTCAGATCGGAGCAGTTCCAGTTCGGATCCGCGCGGTTCTAAACTTATGGACAGTTCCGATCCGCGCGATTCTGGGTGTAACCAGTCGGATCCAGTGAGACGCAACGCACTGGAATCGCACGGTGATGGGTGTGGGATCCGATCCGCTCCCCTTGTTCCAGTAGGGTCTGCTCCCTGGCCAGCGGTGCGCTTTGCGCATGCGTGACTGGAGGAGGGGCAGCGGGGGTCGGTGGGGAATGGGAACTGCTTCGCAGGTCACTTGTTAGGGACAGGCGCATGCGCTGGCGCGCTCGCAGGCGCTGCGAGGCGCGCGTTCTCCGCGCGCGCGCCTGGCTTTGTCTGTTCGCAGTCGGCGCCGCGCAGCGCCACTGGGAGTTTAGTTTCTTCTTCGCTCTCGTCGGACTGTCGGTCAGCGCTCGCCCGGCGGCGACGTTCGCGCTGCGGGCGCACGGATACTGACGCGCCCATCGTTGCCCTGGATGGATACCCACTGACCTCCGCTTTGAATCTTTATATAGTGTGAAGCTGCCGACCCATTGCAGTTTGGCTCGGCATCTGGATGCGCTGGTGTGCTTAATGACAATACTTGGACAACTCGGATACCGCTTGCCGCCGGAACTTCCCGATGCACTCAACACTGGATACTGTGCTTGTGCGTGCTGTGTGTGTGTGTGTTCCGTGCACCGTGTTTGGTGACGACGCGACGACGCCTGGACGGTGCTCGGTTACTGCCATAGACCCAATGGAGTCGATTTCTGGGTAAACTGGGCGCTCAGCAGCGCTTCCGTGGTCGGAGGCGCTCATTACTGCAACGAATCGGCGACTCATTGCTCTATCGATAGATTGCGAAACTAAAATAAGATACAAAAACCGTGTTCATAAAATACAGGGCTAACGTTTTAATTATGACTTTTGACGCCGTCGAGCTGGCCTAAGCGGCTTTCTAGCCGTTTGCGAAGACGAAGCCGCTCAAAATCCAACATGGCGCAGCCCCTTCGCCGTGCTCTGCCGCTGCTCCCTACCGCGGTACCGCCGGTACCGCGGTGGGTTTTGTTTGGAAATTTACGGTTCGCGCGTGCCATGCCACTTTTCATGGCAAAGAATTGTAAGTTCTGCTTGCCTACCTTGTATCCAGCAGTTGACAGTCCGTTACTTGTCGTCGGCGTCTTCCAGGGAATCGAAACAGATGCAGCATTTTTCGCACTCGTTGACGCATTTATTCAGTCATTTGCATGACAAAGAAAACAATTTACACTGTCACTTTAAACAAGCGTTGCTATGCGAAAAAAAATAATAATCCGTGCAGTATCTACGTTAGCAAGAGGTGCTACAGTGAAGATACAATGTGCGACACTTAGCGCGAACACGACATAGATGCACAGCGGGACTGTTTAAAGTTTCGTAAACTCAGATGCAACTATGGCGCGAGAATAACTATATCTCGCTAACATGGTCGATCGTTTCGGTCACGCCGCTATATAAGTCATTTTTCGGGGACTGATTTGTGTTCCCATACAATTCTAACTCGTCACGTTAAATTAAAAAAAAAACCGGAGTACGGACTATGGACAGCTGGCTTGGGAACGAAATGGGTAAATACATGTTTTTATATTTTTATTGTGGTCTCTGTAAAGACAAACGCAAAAAAAAAGAAAAAAGAAAGAAAAAAGTGTTAGTGAGAGAAAAAAGCATATTAAAGCTCTTCGGTTACAGAATTTACCCAGAGCTTCACCATTGTCAGAATAGATCAATGGTTAAACTTTTCAGGGGTTTCCAGCCTGAATCATTTGCAGTTCTTTCCCTATCCCAGTTGCAGATGACAAAAATGAACAACATACCACCGTTATTGTTTATTATTTGTGATCGTGGCATTGATTCATGATTATGGATGACTTACATTATGAAGAATTGTTTTGGGGGCTGGAGATCTCCATATTAAAGAAAAAATACTGTAATAGCAAACAGAAATGTTTGTTTCCGTGGCATGAAAACACAAATATAGTTTCCGATATGTGTTAGATACGAGCGAACCCAGTATGAAGTAAATATGCGGCCCTGCCGGAGAATTGTATGCAAACAGCCCTATCGGTGAGGTATGTCTAAAAAGATATTTAAATGGTTATTGGTTGTGGAATCTCAAATACCAACCTGAAAGTATATTACGATTAAAACATCAATTGTTCAACCTGTGCAATAAGACAATAACGTAAACTTTTATGGGTCAGATATTGTCCAGCAAAACTTGTGATCTCAAAGAATGAAACTCTCCAAGTACTGTAATTTGAATTCTAGCTCCAAAGGTCCTGGTATCACTGGTTCGAAGCAACAGATCCCCCCTCCCTCCCCCTAAAAAAAAATGAACTGCCTAAAGGCTGTTGGCCACCAGCAGGCTAACAACTTGTCTGAACAAAGTGGATGCTCAGAGGCTTCTGTTAGTCTACGATCTTGCTCCATAAAAATCATGCAAGGAGCAACCTGGGACAACATTGTCTCTCGAGGATCTCAAGAAGCACAGCCGAAAGATCTCATGCCCAGTTGAAAGCTCGCGTCATTCTGACTGGTCCATGCAAATAAAAAGTTAACACAATGCATTGTTATTCGGGCAAACTTATTTGTTGCTTACTTACAGACCTGAACCAAAATCTTTAGATACATATTCCTTAATATTGTGTACACAATATTAAGTAGTATGACCTTGCTGCCTATAGACCACTTTGGTATTTCTCATTTCTCTTGGCCTCTTGATGAGCTTCCGATACCTGTCGCTTGCGCCGTCGAGTTGAACCATGAGTTGAATCAGGTTTTCTTGGTGTGGCCACCGAGATCCTATGATGCCCATGGGATGGACCAGCCACTTCATTGTTCTTTCTAATTTGTGCTGTATGTGTGTTCTCTATCTTCTCAGGATCTGCACAGGACAATGTAAGAACACATTAGTTTGTCTCGTCGCAACACATACACTTGCAGAAAAGAAACAGGGCTACGAAACATTCCATAGGGCTGCTCCTACTATCCTTTTGTTTTTGTTATCATCTTCTTTGCCCCAGCCATTCTCGTTTTACATTACAGTTGACCGTAGATTAGACTGCATAGATCACTATGGCGGAACCTAGCATGCTGATGGTTACATATTCAGCTTGATAGGTTGGCCAGCAATCAAGTGCACTTCACAAAAAAGTTACCACGGACATTACCTTTTGTTTATTGGGGTTCCCTGTCCCTGAGGCTTGTTGGAGTGATTTCCATGCCTTGAGAATCTGTATGGATACACAAAAAAGAACACATAATGCAAATGTTGCTATTTTAGGTGCAACAAACGAGAAAAAAATGCCTAACGTGAGTTTAAACTGTTTTGAGGGGAGTGCGTTGGTAGGTGTAAAAACTTGCGAAAGAATTACACATAGAAGGACGGATAGCACATCTCGCGATCAAGCTCAGCTGTTTGCATTCTGCCTTTCTATGCGTAAATCTTTCGAGATTTTAAAAGTGTCTTTCGAAATTAAATTATTTTACTATCCAGCTTTCTATGTATTTCTGAAAGAAATAAAGCATGGCTAACTAGTCGCAGGGCTGTAAAAGCATCTACACGAGATACATTAATAAAAACAGGCACATATTGTAAGATATGAACTCTGTGAAATATTATAAAACTGGCAGAAGCATATTTATATATAGACTACAATTTACTCTACGGGGATCTACACTGTTGTGCACGAAATCGACGGGAGGTAGAGGAGGTGAGATTTCGCCAACAGTCTACAGATCATAAAATATTTGCAGGACGGTCTTCATCCACAAAACCACGTGCTAAAAACGCCACATTGTCATGTGAATTTTAACTAAAAATAAAACCATATATTCACTTAGCTAAAACAGTACAAAATTCTCAAATGGTGCGATTTGTGGCTGGTAGATCAGCTTAGGAAAAGTTTCGATTGGGGTGAAAACGTTCAAACTCACCGTCGTCAGTTGGGATCCGAACGAACGGGTGCTTCTTGTCCCCGACGCTCCTTGGGCACCACTTTGCGTAACCGAACGATTGAGGTAGTTCAAAGACACGAAAAGCCTTCCACTTGCCCGAGAGTGCGAGGCTCGCGCAGCGCGATGATCGAGGCGCCGACGCTTGACGCACCGAAGGCGAGCGAAAGCGCGAAAGCCCCGAGCAGACTCACGGACGCCTCCACAACGGTCCACCGGTTTCGGAGCGAGCAGAGCGCAAGCGCGCATGCGCACAGGCAGCGGTTTCGTTTTAGAAGCGCAAAAAACAGAAAAAGACAAAATTTAGAGCGTGTGATGTTGACACGAACTTTAAAAAAATATGTTATATTTTTAGGAATACCTAATTTGTATTTAGTGAAATAATATGCAGTTATAACTAGAGCTAAATGAAGTTTGATTCATTATTGTTTTGTTTAGTTTTTAGTAATGAGCGCCTCCCACCACGCGAGCGCTGCTGTACACCTCTAAGGTGGCGCTATCCGTGTTGCGGCCGCGCAGCTGCTGTGTCCACCAGGTTGTGCCATACCGTAGGACGCGTGTTGTGGATACCTGGCGACAATAGAGGGTCCCGAAGCGACAATGGTGGCGTGAAAACTAAAACGTACATAGAACATGAATTGGGGCGTTAACTACCGCCACCTGGGCAACTACTTGCGATCACTCTGCTTTTACCCTGCCATCTGGTGGCAAGCGAGTTTTAACACTCCTTTACGCTACGCGGCTACGCCCATGTTCGGCTGTTACCATGCTGAAACGAGCCAAAGAGCTGCTTCGGATTTGCTTTTTTGAGAGCGGCTTTTTGGTTTTGCGGGCAGATGGTTTACCACTCCTCGACAAATATTGCGGTTGTGCAGCGCTGGTTGACGGTGTGGTTCGAGGAATAGCAAAGGTAAGACCGAGGCTGAACGCTGGGTGCCAGTTGTCTCCGTTGCTAACATCATAGTGCTGACGATGAAGCGACTGGTGACTGCAAGCTTTCAAACAGGTTTCTTTACCTGCAGGAAGCCGACATCGGAAATAAATACAGTTAGCGGAAAGCTCGTGTTACCGTTTGGCAACATTCACTCTCGTTCCGTACAATAGACTTCGTGTTCTCGTTAGTGCTATTGACTCGATTTGCTCGATTCGTGGCCGCCATAATGAGATGCCATGGCGACGGAGGAACTTGCTCCCCTGCTTTAGGGACGAAAGTTTCTGCATTTCCGTAAAGACATATGTATCAGGGCGTTTCCTCCCTACCTTTGGGAGGGTCCCTCCCTTAGGGAGGACTATTCTGACTCTTTCTAAAATTACTGCGCTATAAAAACGTTATTCGCCCATCACGGTGCTGAGGGTAAATAGCTGATCAAGGGAAAGCAAGCGTTGTGATTGCCATAGTGGTCATCTATAAAGGTAGACTGAAGGGTTTTGTCTCTAAACTTTCCTGACATTTCGATGTATTTTGCTTTTAGCTCAGCTGCGTGATCATCATATATAATTTAAGATATTTCTAAACTCGATTTCCCCTAGGACTATTTATGGCGAGGACAGGCCCATTTTCATGATGAAATGCACTGTAATTGATTCCTAAGTTGAAGAGCACAACATGATTCGACTTTTAATTGCGACTGAGGATTGATCGAATCCGCCCTGGACATGTTAGGCGACCTACCAGACTGATAATCTT
>JAZHYW010004153.1:0-41005 GCA_037355805.1 Ixodes ricinus
TTTGAGCCGAACGTTGACGTAACCGTCCTGTCCGATCTGGGCCCACCGTTGGACTCCTCTCATGACGCCATCTCCTTCAGCACTATGGCTCTGTTATCAAGGTGGTGTTGCGCCGCGGCGAGGTGAAATGTTGGGGCAGTGGCGTCATTAGGGTCAGCGGCACCCGGAGCGATAGCCCGCCGGGACTTCCTTCCCCCCCCCTCTTTCCCCGTTCACTTCAGAGCTGGATCCCCCTAAGCGCTGCACCCGGGGCGGTCCCCCCCCGCCCTTGTGACGCTACTGTACTCGCGTGCACAGTTGCCGCTCTGCCGTCGCCGGTTGTTCTTCACTCTGGGTTTCCGTAGTAGCCGTGCGTGGGCTGTGATGTGTGTGTGTAGTTAAAATGATGGATGCGGTTCTCTCCACGAGTATTATGAATGAGGTTCCTTCCACGAGTGGTACGGATGTGGTTCTTTCCACGAGTGATATGGATGACCGTATCCAAGGGCGTCGAAGTACTCTGACAGACAGAGTACAAAAATAGGAAATCCCTTGGGAAATGCCACACACGTCCCCCTTTGGGAAACGCTAACACTAACCCCGTAACGAAAACAAAAAGAGAAAGCCAAAAGTAAAAAGTGAAGGGCTCCGCTTTATTGTTTCTCAAAGGCGGACGTCTGTGGCGTTTCTAAGGGTCATGCTAAATTATTCCTTAAGAATCAACCAATGGGTCTTCCTGTATTTGTATACTCTGCTTATCCCTCGATCCTCATATGTTCCAAGTAATTCGACGCTGTCAGCAAAGTTACAAAATTTCTTTGCCTTGCGTTTCCCGCCGATTTCTAGCATAGCGATAATGGTAATGATAGTACAGGTATTACGTACACGCTAGGCTCCTTTACAATAGGGAGGTTTTAGTCGATTGTTTTTGTGCTCCAATAACGCCATCTGACAGCAAAACTACGCATGCGCTAAAAGGAGCCGGCGGAGTGTCGGGTGTTGCCATCGGAGTTAACGGAACGATCGAGTTATGCATGTACAACAGTAGCTAGTGAACGTTGAAAGCTACCACTTAGGAGCTAGAGCCCCGTCAGGTTGCTCTTGTAGCTGCTTTTTGCCCTAGTTGCCGTCTTTCTTGAATAGAAAGAAGAAAATAGGGCATTAATTCATTAATTAATCTATTTAAACTCCTTGGTATCTCAAGCGTGCCCTTGCCAAAACGTGTTCTCCTCCTTTTCTTTCTCATTTTCTTGGGAGCACAAATATTCACGTCAATATTCCTTCGCTCTTCGTTAAACTTGTACATCGACGCGGCGTTTGGAAGAGTTATGCCATTTAACTTGTTTTCACGTGTGGGCCACATGTTCAGGACAACATTAAACTCATGGAGTTCTGCTTCGGCGGCATTGTGGTTCGCAACATCGGGATGGGCCTCTACGCCACCTATTACTTAATTGAAAACTTTTTCCACGTAAGTTATCCTGTTTTGGTATTTTTGTACTGTTTTGTAGTTTTGACAGCTTACATAACGCAGGACGTATGGATGTCCCAACACCTTATTATCGTCACATCGAAGCCAATTACATTACTGCATTAGCCGACAAGATGCAAAAGAACAAAGCCAAAACCGCAAACACAATAAGTTATTTTTTTCAGCCGCGTTTTTTGAAAGTCGTTTTTTTACTAGAATGTAAATGATGCACCTAAATAAACGCAAAAACAATAACGACACAACCCTATTTACAAACCACGTCATTGCTGGTACCCAATCTCAATACTTATAGTTCCGTGCAGCCCACTGAGAGGAACAGGTGCGAGCAATTTACTTTGAGAGAGGTACCGTGGAAACAAATCACGGTGCAGGGCTATGATCGCGCGCCTGTTCTTTGGTTGCGCTGAACACATACACACAAAAAAATCACTAGCGATTAGTCTTAGCGGCAGGTGTGACTCAAAATTTGTTTAGTGTATAAGATATATAGTCTTATTTATTTATTCACATCAATTTCCAGTATGCATAATGTTTTCTTGAAGAAGAAACAACAATACGCTTTTCTGCAGAAAGGAACGAGTAAGTGCTTGGGCTAGTTGCTGTCCCATTTGAAAAATTAAAGCCAGAAAAAGAGAAGAAGGATCGACGCAAAATGCTAATGCCGCAAAACTATCATAAGTAAACCGTCGACAGTACTATCGATAGGTTTACGATAGTTGACTATTGATAGTTTTTCGATAGACGATTAACGATAATTTTCCGATAGTCGACTATCGATAGTATATCCATTGCTTTCCGATAGTCGACTATCGATAGTGCTATCCATAGCTTTTCGATAGCCGACTATTGATAGTACTATCGATAGTTTTTCGGTACTGGACTATCGATATTACTATCGATAGTTTTTCGATAGTCGGCTATCAATAGTACTGTCGATAGTTTTTTTACTATCGATAGTCAGAATTCTGGCGACTATCGATATTATCGATAGTACTATCGATAGTTTTACACCACTATGGTAAGTGCTTGGGCTAATTGGTGTCCCGTTTGAAAAAAAATAAAGCGAGAAAAAGAGAAGAGGGATCGACGCAAAATACTGGTGTCGCAAAACTGTCGATAGCAAACCGTCGACAGTACTATCGATAGGTTTACGATGGTCGACAATCGATAGTTTTCCGATAGCCGATTAATCAATAATTTTCCGATAGTCGACTATCGATAGTATATCCATTGCTTTCCGATAGACGACTATCGATAGTGCTATCCATAGCTTTTCGACATCCGACTATTGATTGTACTATCGATAGTTTTTCGGTACTCGACTATCGATATTACTATCGATAGTTTTTCGATAGTCGACTATCGATAGTACTGTCGATAGTTTTTTTACTATCGATAGGCAACTTTCTGGCGACTATCGATATTATCGATAGTACTATCGATAGTTTTACACTTCTATGGTAAGTGCTTGGGCTAGTTGGTGTCCCATTCGAAAAAATAAAGCGAGAAAAAGAGAAGAGGGATCGACGCAAAATACTGGTGTCGCAAAACTGTCGATAGCAAACCGTCGACAGTACTATCGATAGATTTGCGATGGTCGACTATCGATATTTTTCCGATAGCCGATTAACAATAATTTTCCGATAGTCGACTATCGATACTACTATCGATAGTTTTTCGATAGTCGACTATCGATAGTACAATCGATAGCTTTTTTTACTATCGATAGTCAGATTTCTGGCGACTATCGATATTATCGATAGTAATATCGATAGTTTTACACTACTATGGTAAGTGCTTGGGCTAGTTGGTGTCCCATTTGAAAAAAAATAAAGCGAGAAAAAGAGAAGAGGGATCGACGCAAAATACTGGTGTCGCAAAACTGTCGATAGCAAACCGTCGACAGTACTATCGACAGGTTTACGACGGTCGACAATCGATAGTTTTCCGATAGCCGATTAACAATAATTTTCCGATAGTCGACTATCGATAGTATATCCATTGCTTTCCGATAGACGACTATCGATAGTGCTATCCATAGCTTTTCGACAGCCGACTATTGATAGTACTATCGATAGTTTTTCGGTACTAGACTATCGATATTACTATCGATAGTTTTTCGATAGTCGGCTATCGATAGTACTGTCGATAGTTTTTTACTATCGATAGTCAGATTTCTGGCGACTATCGATATTATCGATAGTACTATCGATAGTTTTACACCACTATGGTAAGTGCTGGGCTAGTTGGTGTCCCATTCGAAAAAATAAAGCGAGAAAAAGAGAGAGGGATCGATGCAAAATACTGGTGTCGCAAAATTGTCGATAGCAAACCGTCGACAGTACTATCGATAGGTTTGCGATGGTCGACTATCGATATTTTTCCGATAGCCGATTAACAATAATTTTCCGATAGTCGACTATCGATAGTATATCCATTGCTTTCCGATAGTTGACTATCAATAGTGCTATCCATAGCTTTTCGACAGCCGACTATTGATAGTACTATCGATAGTTTTTCGGTAGTCGACTATCGATACTACTATCGATAGTTTTTCGATAGTCGACTATCGATAGCACTATCGATAGTTTTTAGAGCACAGCTCTTAGGCGCCCGTTTCCGGCATGAGCGGCGTCGCCGTCGCCGTCGCCGTCGGCGTAACCGCGCGGTGCATGATGGGTAAATTTCCCCGCTAAATTTAGCGGAAATTTTTCCCGCTAAATCTAGCGGAAAATTTTCCCCGCTAAATCTAGCAGAAAATTTTCCCCGCTAAATTTAACAGAAAATTTTCCCCGCTAAATCTAGCGGAAAATTTTCCCCGCTAAATCTAGCGGGAAATTTTCCCCGCTAAATCTAGCGGGAAACTTCCTCCGCTAAATTTAGCGGGAAATTTTCCCGCTAAATCTAACGGAAGATTTTCCCCGCTAAATCTAGCGAAAAATTTTCCACGCTAATCTAGCGGAAAACTTTCCCGCTAAATCTAGCGGAAAATTTTCCCCATCTAGCGGAAAATTTTCCCTGCTAAATCTAGCGGAAAATTTTTTGCCGCTAGCGGGAAAATCTTTCCCATTCTCGAGGTCACGTGACCCCCTGGCCACGTAAACCCCCCCTCCCCGAGGTCACGTGACCCCCCCCCCCCCGTGCCTTCCCCTCCTCCTCAAGAGCTGCGCTCTAATTCGGCGTTACAGGAAGTTGTAAACGGCTTTCACATTTTTTTAAATCGATAGTCAGATTTCTGGCGACTATCGATATTATCGATAGTACTATCGATAGTTTTACACCACTATGGTAAGTGCTTGGGCTAATTGGTGTCCCATTTGAAAAAAATAAAGCGAGAAAAGAGAAGAGGATCGACGCAAAAAACTGGTGTCGCAAAACTGTCGATAGCAAACCGTCGACAGTACTATCGATAGGTTTACGATGATCGACTATCGATAGTTTTCCGATAGCCGATTAACGATCATTTTCCGATAGTCGACTATCGATAGTAGTATCCATAGCTTTTCGATAGCCGACTATCAATGAGTATTATCGATAGCTTTTTCGATAGTCGACTATCGATAGTACTATCGAACGTTTTTTACTATCGATAGCCAGATTTCTGGCGAATATCGATACTATCGATGGTACTCTCGATAGTTTTGCACCACTAACGATGTGTTCTTTAATAAATTATGTGAACCAATACAACAAATGTATTATTGCTGTTCTCGGACATGCCTTTCTTTTCTACTCAGGAAGGAGAGCATTTTCTTGAGAAAGCACGTATAATACAGTAATTCTGGGTATGCACGTTGCCACGGCAGTCTAAATCAGGCCACCGATACCCATGCCGTGAAGTCCGTGCTCATGTACTACGGCGGGCAATATGAGCTGAAACAGCCCTCCATGCTTCTTTGGCTCATCTGTCAGATTTCAAAGAAGTTGTGGTTCAAACATAAATGGGAACGCAAAGTAAAAAAAAAGCTGAAGAGCTTCAGAAAAAAAATATGCTTAGTTAGGTGAATTTTAGAGTACTTTATGATTTATCCCGTGAATCTGAATGTCATATCTGTTTTCCCCGTAGATGTAGCAGCTAAGCGCAAGAAAACGTGAGAAAACTCCGACCGGTTGTCACGTCATACAGAGATCGTTCGGCCGCTGAGCCGCGTGGTGCTCGTGTGGGCAGCGCGTGCAATTGCAAGCTTGCCAGGTATATTCCCCCGCACTTGACGCCATCGTGACGTATTTTTCTGACCTTTCTGAAAATAACGAGAGTGCGCGTGCATAGCTTTGATAGGCGCTGAAAATGCGCGAGAGCAGTAGATTTGGAAAAACTTCTAATATGACGTCCCGTCTCCGGGAAAGAGAGGGGACGTCATAGTTACGATACTTTGAAAATGATTTTCTGCAGTCTCCGTGCAGGAAATTAAAAAAAGAAACATTCTAAATGTTCGTGATGCTGGAAGCCAAATGAAGACGATTTGAGTGTTTTTCCTCAAGTACAGAAACGCTTCAGTTTTTTTTTTAATGTCTCAATATTTGAACTCTGACAATATGAGATATAATAAAGCTTGCGGGAACTGTACGCATAGAGATAGTCCGGATCGGGTGTTTCAGTTCATATTGTCCGGGGATGGATGTACGCTGCGATTACAAGCCACAATCTAAAAATCGATTGAAAAACATTTTAGAAATATATTAATCTTGTACTTTCAGAGAAAACAGATAGTATATATATATTTTAAAAAACACAAAAACGAATTATTTTTTTTTTAGAAAGGCTGTTTTTTAACTTTTTAAGAACCTGATTATATACTTAATCCTTTTATACAGTTTTATGAAGCTTAATATTTCGTATAAAATCAATGATGACGTCAACAGTGAACCGTCCGTTTCGGTATAATTTATGTGTGGCTACGGTGAGCCGTAGTGCCACTTCGTGGTTTTAGAGCGTCGTACCCATGGAGGTAGGAAGAGGTGGCGACAAACCGGCAAAACCAGACACGCCGGTCAAGCTGCAGCCAAATGAGAAAACCCCAAGCGAAGCCGGAAGTAGAAGTCGCGATCTGGAGGAACGCCCACGAGGGTGTCCTTTCCGTCCAATGGCGAGTCCTTTGGTTTTGCTCGTTTTTGGTCATCGTTCGGGGCGTGTCCCTCCAAACCGAAAGTCTCCCCCGGCTTCACCCCTGGTGCAGTCATGCCGTTTCCAGAAGCTTCTCACCTCCATGGTTGTACCGCGTTGTACCGCGTTGCGGTCAGCGAGTAACCAAGACCACGGACCAGGACATTCGTGTTTCGTTTGCCGCTTACCAATCCATACTCCTTGAACTGGTTGTCTACGTCTTCACTCGAAGCACGGATGATCCGGGGACTCGCGGCCGTTTTTGTCGACGCAACGCAGTCAAACGCATTCAAACGCAACTGTCTGTATGGACCTATTTTTGGCCGACATCGTATACTGCCAATAACGTTGCGAGCATTACGAAGAGCGAAAAGCGCCAAAAGTACGGAGGACAAAGAACGAGGAACGCACAAGTATGTGTTCTTCGTTTCTTTGTCCTCCGTACTTTATGTGTGTTCCTCGTTCTTTGTCCTCCGTACCTTATGTGTGTTCCTCGTTCATTGTCCTTTGTACTTTTGGCTTTGTTTCCCTCTTCGTAGCTTTATGCATAACCGACTCGCCCAATTTTCAACGTTGCGAGCGGCGCTATTTTGTCTATACGAAGAATAAAAATTGTTGTGCGTCGCCAGTGTTACGTACCAAGTGAGACAGAACACCGTGACAGGCTTTACCCGGATGCCATCAGCTTTACTAGCCCGAGACATGACATGAGTATGGTTCTGTTCAAGTGAGACTTGGCGTAAAAGCGACGGATTCTTGGACTGCGCAGTGCAGGGCGTTTACCGATGTCCTCTGTCCTGCATTATCGCGCACACTTCAGTATACTATACACCACAGGCGCAGAGAGGTCTCGTTGGATGATATGAGGGATGGACGTGCAGGAAAGATTGGGGCGTGATGCTAGACGAGGTCCGACGGAAGCTTTTGGACATGGGCCCGGAGGAGTAGCGGAAACTGCAGCTCGTCAGCCTGGAACAGTTGCTGCTGCTCCTTTAACGCCTGGAACCGAGAGTCGCACGACAAAACGGACAAAACACAAAGATGCGCCATTTCTGTTTTTCTCCGCGGGAAAAAAACAAGTTATCTTGTTGCTACACTAAACGCTTTTCAAGCCAGTCCCCGCCCAATATTCGCGAGTGAAAGGCGCTCGGCTTTTCAGTCCACGAAACCCGCGGACTTAAATAGTGTTTTATTTTGTTTGCAGTAATCATTTCTGACAAAAAATATATAGTCTCCGTTGTTATTAGATTCGTAAAATAACTTTTTTTTTTTTAGTAACAAGTTAATATTGAAAACGAGGACAAGCATACTTTGTTCACTTCGACCATTCGCCTAACGAGCCTACCTTGATGCCAGGGTCAAGGTGACTCAAAAGCTCGAATTTTTTCCAGTGTCTTGGCGTCGCTCATATCGGTCCCCGGCGTCATTATTGCTGAGGTCTGTTAAATTAATTTGTGTGGCGCGCAAGCACAACTTCTGGGCTAAAACTTCTTCAACATTACTTGGAACACACCCGACATCTATTTCAACTGAGATGAACTTCCAAATCGTCTTCATTGTCCCCATAAAATAATATTTTCAGGATACGTTCAATATACCGGGTATTTCTGCGAATACTTCCAAACATCCCTAAACTAGGGTGTTCGAGGAAAAAAAAAACCTTTTCGCGAACACACTGCCAGTTACAACGGACATCGTAGATTCCAAAGAACACACTAATTAGCGAGATAGTTACACAAAATTTACTAAATTACTTTCTAATTAGTAAAAATAAACATATGGGTGCTAATTATAAACTTGACTAGCGTCATCGAAAACCCCTAAATGAGTCGATTTTAGGACGACTTTAAGCGCCTGGAAAGCGCAGTGGTGCGCTAAAGTTACCACTCGTGCAGCGGGCACAGAGCCTGCTGTGCGAAAATGCGAAGTAGTTATAGTCTGACATCACCCGGGTTTTCGCATCGTCGGCCTTGCGCCTGCTGCACGAGCGCAACCTCGCGCTTCCCAGGTGCTTCAAATCATTCCAAAATTGACTGAATTGGGGGGGGGGGGTTGATTACGGTCAATAAGATTTTAATTGGAACTAAATCTTAATTTTCACTAATTCCAAAGTTATTGAGTAAAATATAGGTAATTATTTTGATACTTTGTGTGTTTCCTGCAATCCCTGACGACCACTTTGGATGAAATAAAATGAGTTTCAAAAAACAAATTGCTTTTTTTTTCTGCGGCAACACTTTTAAAACCGAAAGCGCTAGAGATTTACAGACCTGGAGACGAAAGTGGCGCCGTATTGCGCATTTCTGTTCCTACAATCGTTTTTCTTTTTTTTTCTTATTTGTAGAAAGAAACCATCGTGACGGGAATTCTGGACGTAATCCACGCCAACGTAGTAAGCCAGCTATAATCACCTTTACATTTTTAATTTTTATCGGCGGTAACACATTAATCGGCAGCCCCTGTTTCCTGTTTGTAGTTTGGTGTCCGGACACTGGTGATCGTCACGGTCTTGTCGATTCTCATTGACGTGAGTCCTGTTTCGGAAACTGCCGGGTGTTAGCATTCGTGCTATAAGTTGTCAAGGCTATACTCCGTTCACCCTTAAGCTGAGACACTGCCAAAGCTTGACTTTGAGACGCGAGTGCTCGTTCTTTGGAAGTACGCTTTAAAGCAGCGAACTCGTGCTCTCGTGCTTGTGGCATTGGCTTAAGTCTCAGCTTAAAGGATCCACGAAACGATTTTTCTACTTAATACTACTAAGAATCACTCCATAACGTTAATAACCGAAGACACTTAGATTTTCTTTCCAAGCAATGGCAGTCAACAAATAAATTTGAGAAATATGAGCATCGTTCAGCCCCTCAACTCGGAGCCACAATTAGCAAGCACGGGGCCTGGTGCCCATCCTATGCCGCTAACGTTAATCATGCCCACACGCGGGGTTGGCAAAGTAGAAAACGCGCGCTGAGCTCCAGGCATTGTTGGAGCTCGGCTATTCTCATCATCGCAGTTGTTGGACACGAGCCACTACTTGAGTGTCTACCGAGGCATCGGTTGCCACGAGCCGAAGACGAGTGCTCAGGCAGTTCTCGTGTCCAATCTATGAGCCGCGATCGACTGCCGTCAGGCGGGTGGTTTCGATCCCACAATTACGTCATCAAGCTTGGCGAGGGCAAGACTGAAAGAAATAGTCCCCTTTTAATCTGGCAATTTAACCGCGACAAAGAAGCTTCGAATCAGTGGCAGTCTGTGCGAGTATGCTTGGGCCAGTCTTGGACCAGTACGCCTCTGCAAATTCATGAACATTCCCATCCGATATAGTTTGATGGCCCCTTTTAGGGTGAATAGAATATAAACGCTTTAAACACGCGCCAGGTTGAGCCACCGTTGCCGACCTTCTCTCGTCTTATCGAGATGCCGAACCACTGAAGGACGCGTTGACGAGCATCCAGAAAAGCCCATGGGGAGAAGGACACAGCAGCACCTAAAGTGGCAATGACCTGTCCTGCTGTGGCAATGATGAAGTGAAGCGAACGGAATAAGAGGGAACAAAAACTGAAGATCGGTAATGGCGGCGCTCTTGCACAGCTGCCTCACGCGGCGCTGACGTCACGTTGCTGTGGTGGCGCTGCTGTTGGCAGGGCGCATGCGCAGACGCTCCACTTATGCTGGTCCCTGCGCACGCGCAGTGCCCCCACCTTGCCAGGGCTTGTTTTGTAACCAGCGCGTTGGCCTTGCTCACGGTGTAAGATAATACTCTTCAGGTGAGGACAAGCGCGCTCCTCGCGCAGTGCAGATAAAGTTCGCTTTTCACTCTCTCTCTTTCTCTCTCCCACTGTGGTTTCAAGCGGCGACGGCAGATGACTCGTCGACCCGTGGACACGGCAAAGACGACTCGTGCCGCCTCATGCTCCACACGCACAGAGCTCCAGCGAGGTTGTCGCTCGCGCAGAAAGACCACGGTGTACCGGGGTGTCATGGCAACGAGATAATTTTTTCGCTCTCACACAGTTTCGCCGTTTGGCCGCCGGCGACACTGCCAGCCGCAGGCACGGTGGCCGCAAACAGTGGCCGCGTTCGACGGGCATCCTTCGGATGCCCGTCGAACGAACACTATCTGATTCCTCGCGCCGCACGTTCAGCCCCGCCGTGTCCTCACCTAAAGAGTGAGTCTTACACCGTGGCCTTGCTCCAACTCTATCGAGGAGAGTTGCGCGAGCTCACGCGAATGAGGCGCGAGGCGAATTGCTACGTGCTATCGCAGCAGTGCGGGGTTGCAGCACTGTAGAACCTAAACCCCAGCCTCGACGATGTTGCACAAAATAGTTAACGCCGAGTATGGCGACCGCTTTCCTCCTGAAATCCGCCGACGACTGATGCGTCCTTTTATTCTCAGTCCACCTTTCTTTTGGGGTTCACAACGCGAGTCACGGGGACAGCACCACCCTGATGGCAAGGCCGCCAGTGCTAAAGTTTCTATACGTCACAACATACGGGAGCCGGAGCGAGAAAGAGATGGCACGCGAGTGCTGCGTCGTTGTTCGGCTGCAACTCATGCCTTCGCTGACTGAGCACGAGTCCAGACTGATACAGGACTCGTGTACAATCTGTGGCTGGCCACCGTATTCAGTGACGCAGAAAATCCAAAACCATGTCCCTGCTATTTAGGTGTCGATGACATGACGCAAAAGCCGCGACACGTCTTGTTTTAGCTTTATGTATTTTAATGTTCTCTATACTTTTTCTTTTCCTACCCGCCTTAGTGCTTTTGGGACAAGATGTCAGATGGCGGGCTGTCAAACTGCTGCCCTATACGGCGAAGGATTCTTTTTTATATATGTTTTGTGTAACATTCTTCTGTTACACGTGCATTATTGATCACACTAAACTCTCAGCAATCCGTGTGGCTCTTTTTTCTGCCTCTGTCGTATATTCGTTTCCGTGCAATGATATTAGAAGGGGAGGGGAAAAAAAAAGGGGGGGTTTCAGATAAGTAACAAGAAACACCTGTTCATATATGGTGGCTTTAGTTTAGTGGCAGTACCAGTGATTTTACACAGAATATCTTTAGGTCTATTGTTTCATTAAGAAAAATACCCTCAAATAGTGAAACGGAAGTCTAAGGCAAGGATGTAACGGAAGCTGATCGCAAAAGTGTAGCACGCTATTTCTCCGTCAAATTTAGCGGGGAAATTGAATTTGTGTATAATGGCCATGTGGCCAAAGCACATCTCGCTATAAACAGTGGAGGACAGTGTTCACGTGGCATCGTCGGCGGGTTGTCACGGGACCCGTTGACCTGACACCGCCATGTCACGTGGCACTGGGTGACGTGACACTGTGCCAGTGTTACGCTAATCACGCACAGCAGATTCTATCCCGATACGCGTAGGATTACGAAACACATATTTCTTGTCTGCATACTTGTTTTCAGTGATAAGTAACATTGACGTGATATGTATGGCTATGGCCATACATTTCTACGCTGAAGCCATATCAGGCATTTGTTTCGGTTCGACTTTTGAGCGGAGGTGAGGAAAAGCCGATGGTGAAAGAGGGCATACCGGATGAAAAGTTGCTCGTTTCAAGCTGGGAAAATGTAGAGACCACACAAAGCGCAACAAAGAATTCGGCCCCAGTACAGTTCCATCTTTAAAAAAATATATATTTCAAGATTTTTTTATTATTTTTATATACGTACTCGCGTGTTTTTGTTTTAATTTTTTACACAAAAACAAACTTTTTTTTGTACAAGCCGTGGATGTTAGGTTAATTTAGAGTAGTCACGAAACGCACGTTCGCAGGTATTCAGTGGAGGGTTAATTCGCAACTTTCATGGCCTATAGGGGGCGCGCTGGCACCTATCAAAATGGTTGTCATCTGGATGATCGTCGTAGAACAGAGGTACGAGGCGGGGTCTGCGACGCATAAATAATTAAAGTTTTGCGTTATACGAGCAGTAATAGAGCTTTACTTTATTTTCTCACGCCAGGAACGTGTAGTCAAGCACCTTGATTGGGAAGACGATCATCCAGGAACTAGGGAGCGCGATTCTCACACCGTGGTACCACCATCGCTGAACGTTGCGAATTGGTTTTGGGAGACTTCTCTGACTCCTTCTTCTCAAAATTTCGAGCGATTCTGCGTCTGCTAGAGGGCCTCCATTGCGCAATGTGGCGTTTTTACAGGACGACACATTTAGTCGACTGTTTCATGCACAAGGGTGCGTTGTGGCATTCACTCTTTGACTCTGCGTTTGGTAACGATACCGTTCCATCGAAGAACTATTCTGTTGAAGACGAAGTGCATATACTGCCCTGCAGGCCTCTCGGCTGTTTACTGGCGGCGCTGAAGTAAACAACGCATATCTGTCCATCTCACGATGTTTCTAAACACTATTCCGGCACGTCAAATAAACCAAAGAACTGATGGCAATGTAACGTTTCACAAAGGTGTCTTTAGCTGGCCCATCTATCATACTCAAATTTAATGATTTTAAGTTTTTAGGAAAAACACTTACACGTAAAAAAGATCCTGACTTTTTTTTCCCCTATGCAGAGGGTGGAAACCAGTAAGAACCGTCTAGTCAACGCTGTTACTCACGGATGGCACAACGTAAAAGCTTCTTTGAGATGACCATTCAAAAGCAGACCCAGCAGATCCGACCTTGTGTGGTACAATCTGTCGAGTATAAAGGCCTGTTCACACATGCAGCGGAGCGCTACTAATCAAAGCGCTGTGACCTCGCGCCAAGCGCGTGCTGACGGGAGCGTTCACCACGCTTTGTATGGCACCGTCAAAACTGCTGCTCATGGCAGACGATAAGTAGCTGACGACACGTGGGCAGCGCTACATCAGCGCTTGGCTGCATGTAAGAACCGGCCTTAACAGCGTCAACTCGACAATAAAAAAAAACTATCTTTTATTTTTTTTTTACAACCGGGATTCATAAAATATGCGTATGATGAATGAATTACCTAAAGACATTTTTTGTGAAAAGTTTCAATGCACCCCGTTTGTTGGTTTGTTCACATTAATTTCTTTGCGTCAGTTTCCCCCAGACGACGCTGGCTTGTCCCCTATTTTTACACTTACTTGTTGAGTGAGTGCACTGCCTTCGTATCTTTTCTCGCCAGGCGTCGTTCCTGCCCATCATGCACTCTTACCAGGAGTCAGTGGGGCTGTCTAACCAGGACAACACCCGCACCGAGGTGGATTCCCAAGCTGAACGAACTACGGAGAAGTGATTTTTCTGCTTAACCGAATAAAACTCTAGCCCTGTTCTAACCTTGTCTACTTGGGTGTCGATGGTCAAGTAACGAAATGAGTAGAAATGTCAAGATGAGGTAGCTAACTGTAATAAAAATAAACTTTTTTTGTGGTATTTTGCAGCGTTAGGCATCCTCCCGGGGTTTCAAAAACCTAAGGTATTCGTGTGTGGTCATGAACGTCGGTCAGAGGGATTGTTGACCCTTCGAATGAACTGTATAAATCGGTTTCATAACGTATCGAACTAAGATTTTCTAAAGAGGTGGCCAAAAATGGCGCATTAGCGTATCAAAATTTAAAAAAAAAGCTTGCATGAGTAAAGAGTGAACAAAAAATGAAAGCCGTTTACAACTCCCTGTAACGCCGAATTAGAGCGCAGCTCTTGAGGAGGAGGAGGGGAAGGTACGGAGAGGGGGCTATGCTCCTCCTCCTCTCCTGCTTGCCCCCATTTAGGGGAAAATCTTCCGCTAAATTTAGCGGAAAAAATTTCCCGTTAAATTTAGCGGGGAAAATTTTCTGCTAGATTTAGCGGGAAAATTTTTCCGCTAAATTCAGCGGGAAAATTTTCCGCTAAATTTAGTGGGGAAATTTACCCATCATTCACCGCGCGGTTCCGCCGACGGCGACGCCGACGCCGACGCCGCTCAAGCCGGAAACGGGCGCCTAAGAGCTGCGCTCTAATATTAAGTTGTGTTTGTTGGCAAGATGAAACTATGTCTCTCTAAGGAAAGATGAGTCAACTATCGGTTTTAGAATTCTTTTGGTTGGACTTTGGGCGGCACCATAGGGTACGCTTTGTTCAGCTTGTTTTCAATAGACCGATCGCACTAAGCGTTCCAGGCATGCGTGACGCCGCCATAACTGTAGTTCGGCCTATTGAGCTTGGTTACCGACACAAGGCCTGGGGACTGAATAGACCTTTCGCCAAATTACCCAAGCACAAAGGAGAATGCTGGGAACGTACACTCTAAAAAAGGGTGTAAAAGGGTGTATTGTTACACCTTTTGTCCCATATAATACACCCTAAAACTTCAATTCGACGTACAGCGCACTATTAGCGATGTGCGCGACCAAAAGCGTCGCTGCAGTCAGCTTTCCACGATTGGCCAAACCATGGCCATATGAGCATTGTCAGATCGTCAACTTTGACGGCGTTAGTTTCGGATTGCGATGGCTCCTAGCTTCCACTGTGCTTTTTAAACACACCACTGAACTCGTCGTCGCACCTGATGGTAAGTAGCCAGGGTAACAACTGGTGACGTCACGGTGAGGCAAATCCCAGTCGTGACGTCACGGATGGAAACCATACGAGGGCGCCACCAAAACATCTCGGCGGTAATAGTGGAACAGACGGCCCCAAATTTTACGAGGGGCTTGATAGCCGTGTGGTACAACTTAATAAAATAGCTAATGTACGTGTTACTGAGTACAAAAAAATAATGTAGGTTTTCTTGGCCCCACTGTAAAAACTCAGTGTTTTCTTTGTGTGGTCTTTGATACGTACTTTAGCTATTTAAAAAGTTATATCGCACCGTTATCAAGCCCCTCGTAAAATTTGGGGCCGTCTGTTCGACTACAGGGCGCTGTACGTCGAAATGAGGTTTTGGGGTGTATCTATATGGGACAAAAGGGTACAAGGTGATACCCTTTTGTTTTTGGAGTGTAGGTACAGGTGCTGCATGCCTTATCATACGAGGCTTTTTTTTTCCCTTTGTGATTTTTACAAAAAGGAGAAGTCCAGGACGAAAAGCAGCTGTTGCAGCTTGACGAGGTCCTGTTTCCCTGAAACACGTTAACGGGAAACCAACATTGTAAAAAAAAAAAAAAATCTAAGATGAAACACACTGTATGCATAGCTTGCAAGTGTGGCCATTTCTAAGTACTGACGGTTATTTTTACTTACTGGTTTCTTCTAACTACAACTACTGCGGTGTGCAACTAACACGGCGAACCGAACACTCGCGGCGCATAAAATACTGGCATGACCGCGAATGACGTCGCATGCAAGCTATGCTCCAAAGAGTCCAAGTAAATAGGGACTATTAGCGAACCGTTACCGAGTTTCGCGTATTCCACTACCGGAGCCTTTGAAGGTGCGCTCCCGCGGGTGATGCCGCGACCGCGGGGCGCGCCCTTAAAATCATGCATCACAGGCTCCGCTAGTGCGGTGGGCGGAACACGGTAACGGTCTGCTAAAAGTTCCCAATAACGCAAATAACGCGTTGATAAACGCGCGTTCAAGGTGATAATTAGTTCTCGGTTTTCCCCTTAGAACAGTTGGCTGCTGCAGTGCCAGCACGTGCAGCGCGCTCTGCGTGCCTGGTAAATTGAGCAAATGGTAGCTTCGTTCGATGTACCTGCACTACAGTGAATTCTAGTTCACTGTACCTGCACCTCCCGCACCGGTTCAGAGAAGTGTAGGGCAGTCTACTTCCGGTGTGTGCCTTGAGATACGACCGGAAGAACAGGAGGTGGCAGGTAAATCGAACGAACCTAATGGTGGACACGCGCGGACGCAACAGTGTTGGCAACGTCGCACATATTTGTTTAAGGCGGCGGTCCCACGGCCCCAACCATAATACCGGTGGCAGCTGTGCTAACGCTCCTGTTTGCGAAGCAAATGTCGCGTCTTTGCGCATGTTACGTATTTCGTTCTTATTGCAAATAAATTGCCAATTCATCATTACTCTTTCAGTGCAAAATATGATACGCATGCTTTAATACTTAACGCACAATAAGAAAACAAAAAGTGCAAGTTTTGATATTTTCAAAGACATACCTCTATGCATTCCAAGTTTCTAGACTTGTAATGCATCCAAGACGCGTTCTTTTTTTTTTTTTATTAAAAGATGAAGGACTCGTCTAGTTTCCAGTATATGTGTTTTTCTGAATTAGCACACTCACATTTTTTCATATTTATTCAAAAAGAGCCTTTTTTATGCAATTTTGAAGTCTCGTAACTCAGTGTCACATCATTTTTTTGTTTGTTTTAGTGAATGGTAAAAGTTCGGCATACGTTAATGTTACATCGGGGGTCCCACAGGGCTCTGTCTTAGGGCCGCTTTTATTTTTAATATATATCAATGATATTTCCTTGGGTATTTCATCTTGTGTTCGGTTGTTTGCCGATGATTGCGTGGTGTACAGAAAAATTAGTAACAAAGATGATGCCACCCTGTTACAAATAGATTTATAATGCATTACTACGTGGTGCTCTACATGGAAAATGACTTTAAATCCCAAAAAGTGTGTGCATTTATGTTTTACTAAAACGAAGAAGAAAATTGAAACCCAGTATTACATAAATAACGATATAGTAAACAAGGAAAATAAGTATGAATACTTAGGTGTTACGATATCAACTGACTGTTCGTGGAATTCACATGTGGATGACGTGATTGTAAAGGCTGGCAGGGCACTGAACTTTGTTCAACGAAGCCTAAAATGTTCACTCCCTAACTTAAAGGAAACAGCGCATTTAACATGTGTTAGACCAATTTTGGAATATGCCTGTGCCGTCTGGGACCTGGAACAAAAGACATTAATAGACAAACTTGAAAAAATTCAAAATAGAGCTGCTAGGTTTGTTTTGGGACGGTACGGGCGGAGAGACAGCTGTACTCAAATGAAGACTGAACTAAATTGAGAACCTCTCTCAGCCAGCCGTAAAAAATTGTGTCTAAAGTTTCTGTTTCTGATATTTAAAAATAAAACTGGAATTAATAGTGAAACTTACTTAAAAGAACCATATTATATTTCTAAACGGAACGATCATGCCTTCAAAATTAGAGAGTACCACGCCAGGACGAGCATGTACGCAAACTCCTTTTTTGTTAAAACGATACGAGAGTGGAATGGGCTGACGGAGCTGCAAGTGTGCAGTGAAAACGAAGATGTTTTTTTTTAAGCATTGTAACCCCCTGCTGTAACGCCCTCGGGCACTGCGGGGTAATCTCTGAATAAATAAAAAATAAAAAAATAACGCAGCAACGACAGTTGTATATCTAAAAAACACATAAAATTGTACTTGCTGGGAAAGGATGCTTGTTTCGGCCCCGTTTGTGTGAAAGTCATAATGATGCTGTAATATTGGTGTCCTTTTAATGAACATTATGGAAACGTTCGTATTTGCGCGTTAACTTGGCTTGATCTTGGTTTCCTTTTAATGAACATTATGAAACGATTGTAGAAGCCCGTTAACTTGGCTTACCATAATCTTTTTTTTTCCGGTTTGTCAATCCAACAGGTGGGGCAAACAGTAAAAATCGTGTAAGGCGCAGTAGTCCCAGTGGATGATTAGTAAAAAAGATCACACTTAAAAAACAAAACACTCGCGCAAAATAAAAAAATAAAAATAAACGTTTACGCCGAGATTCGAACCTGGAACTCTCACGCCACGACGGCAAGCCCGGCGCTGAAACCGCTCGACTACAGCGGACGCTTTTCCGTCCGGCGCTGGCACAGATATATAAATACACAACCACCGCTTTCCTTTTGCGTGATTTTTTCCTTTAGTATTGGCTTATATTTACCTTCCCTGGCCGTAACTTTACCTGCCGCTCCTAAAGTATGATAGGGCGGTTAATTGACTTCAGTTGAAAGCCTCTGCAGTCAGTTTCTACGAGCGAAATTAGACTTTTGTACTCGAAGCTGGCACGGACTTTTCTGCCATTAGGCAGGGACGCTAGGTACTTCCCCTTGTCCCCATGGAGCTGGTCACGTGACATGTAAATCTCTCTTGGCCGCAGCCGCAGCCGCGGCTGCAAGGTGAGCAAACCGGCCCTGGGATCCTTGGTTCAATCCCCACTCCTGCCCGCTTTGATCTTGATGAGCATCGTACCGGCGTGCGGTCGTGTTTTATTACTGCGTGGGACACCTCAAAGACCCCAGGCTAGCGGTTGTACTGCGCTGGCTAAATTTCTCATCTACAGCTGGGGGACTCGTCGCCCGTGAAGGCAACATACACACACACCAATTTTGTTTTTCACATTCCACCTTAATACAGTCTCAGCGTTGATAATTTCCTATACTTATATATAGTACTTTTATTCTCTCTACATGTGATGTCCTTCCTGTTTATACATCTACTACTCTTACTATGTTGGAGGTCTCAATTTTCAATTAATATTTTTTTTGAAGAGAATGTGTCAGACCCTATTCGTTGACAAAGATTTCACTGCAAATGTTCGCCCATAAAAATTACAGTTAGCCATCGCCACATGATTTCTGCATGTCTCGAAAGTTGGCTTCTAGCTCTAAAGCATTGCATACAGACCTCTTGTTTATGGCATTATTTAAAGTAATTACAAGAGCTGTGAAAGCAGTGGCAAGTAGCTTTTTTCACTTTTAGACAACTGAGGAAGATGCAGCTATAAGATAAGAAATTTTTCAGTTTGTTAGTCCAGAGAGGGGAGAGATAAATTTGTAATGTATGTTAACAGCGCTAGTAAAAGCAGTAAATATTATTCATTTTACTTTAAAAGACTTCTATGAAGTAGGAAAAGAGCGTGAAAGGCGAGCGGAGGATACGTCAGGACCTGGCGACAGAGGACGAGACAAGCTTCCAGAGGATAAAACGGAAGTCAACCCGTCTGCTCTCGTCATTAGAGGTTGCCGCGAGTATGTCATGAGATGCTTTGAACAGAGCTGCTCAGGACTTGAGTTCACTCATGAGCTACCCATATACAAATCTATCAGATTCCTTGATCTTTCCTTAGACTTTAAAGATGGCCACGTCTGCTGGCGATACCAAGCTCGGTCCTGCAAAGGGTTTCTTTCATTCGAATCCGAACACTCAAAGAACGTAAAACGTGGCGTCGCCACCCCGGCACTAACATCTGCCTTAAAGAAGTCATGTGAACACCAGATCCAGAAGAGTTTTGACACTCAGATATCTAGGCTACTTGATGCTGGGTATCCAGAAACACTACTGGTATCAATATGTGAAAAGATCTCTCAGAAGTTGAAGCGCGGACAGGAAGGCATCGAGCGAACAACAAAGAAAAAGACTGGAAATCCCATAGTGGTAGCACCATGTCTCCATGACATCACTCACCGGCTAAAAAAGATCGCTGGCCGGCAAGGGGTCCAAGTGATAAGCTCCGCGCCGAACTAGGGGTATTCAATGTGCAGCAGGGTAAACGAAAACCAACGTAGGCACCAAGAGGCATGTAACATCGCACACAAAACAAGGTACGCCCAATGTCAAAAAGAAGTCATTTATAACATTCCATTACCATGTGGAAGGCGTTATATTGGGAAGACAGGGCGCTGTATTAATGATAGAACCAGGGAACATGCCACATCTCTACAAAACTTGACAGCAGCAGGACACCTTGCAGCCCATTGTCGCGCATGCCAATGCGAGGCAACGTTGTGCAACGTAAACATCGTGGGGCGACATAAAAATCAACTCGCCCGTGAACTACTAGAAGCCCTAGCCATCGAAGAAAAAGGCGAGGACTGTGTTAGTGCGCCTTCCGTTGCACTACACAGCTCAGAGAAGATTTTCCTGCGGAGTGACATGAGTTCCAGGCAAAGGTAGAACGAAGAGGAAGATCGCTTAAAGAAGACAGAAGAGAAGGGATGAGAACATTCCGACAGCAGAAAGGTCAATGCGTTAAAGGAAAAGAAATTCCCAATTAAGTGTAAAGAAAAAGAAAACCTAAATCAAGTGTAAAGAATTAAAAAAATCTAAGTTAGTGTAAAGAAAAAAAAAACCGGACGCAAGGATAAGCAGAAAAGGAAAAAAGAGGCATTATTAAATGTTGCTAGTTCAGCGGTGCGAATGTTATAATTTTTTCTCTGTGTGTTTTTCATGTTCAGCTGGCCCCATTCACATTCACAATCAGAGGACAAAGAGGACGAGCCAGTTCTCTTGCGGCCGATGCTGGAGGCTTCCAATGGTGCTAGCAACAGTGTGAATGAGCCACAGGACTCATTTCAGCCACCACCTCCACCGCCCCGCATGCTAGCTCAGCAGCATCTGGTGCCACTCAAGCTGCCAGTCGCACAGACTGCCCAGGATCCCCTTCTCGTAAGTGCTGTCAAGGCTACTAAGAAGCACTTTTGCTATTTTGTTGCCCAGCGGTTAAACTGGATTTTTGGCTTATGTCAGCCTTTCAGGTGAAGGTGATGCGGTCGCTGAAGTTCCTAAGGGTCAAAGTTGAGATCCAGTCCAAGATTCATGAGAGATTGTGAGCCCGTTTGAACTAACAGCAGGGTGCCGCTGGAGTCTGCACAGATAATGCGGCAGTCGAGCTGAGCAAAAGGCTGCCCCTCCAGACTCACGCTGCTCTGCTGGAATTTGAGAAGCTCATCGAAACTGAGGAGGATATGGCAGCCCTTGTAAGTGGTCTAGGTTTTTATACTCCTGTATCTCCCCTGTGATGATGTTGATCTCCCCTTGGTGTAGTAGGTATGTAGCCTACCTGACTGACTGGTAATAGAAGCAAATATTTTAAATTTAATTGCTGATATGCAATCTCTAGGGAAACTTACAATGTACTCAATATCGACAAAGTGCGTACAAAATCATAACTAGACATTTCAGCATATGCCTTCTTTTTAAAGAGTGTTGTACCTTGTGCACAATGTTTCTATATTGTTCCAGATTACATCTCTAGGGCACATCAGCAAGTCCCCATTACCTGCAAACGTCCGCAACATAATGTCAAAGGTGATGGCGGACTCTCTGACAGCAGAATACTTCCTGACGGGACAGAAGGGCAAAAGGCACTTCTCGGTGTACAAGCTTCCATCCATTCTATTAGGTGAGATAATTGATTGGACTAGTAGAGTGCGAAGAGGAATATACGGATTCTATTATGTGTTTCTAAAAACAAATTATCGTCCTCTCCTCTTTTTTTTACTTCCAGAGATATATTTTCTTCATTCTTCAGCAAATCTGTGCAGTTCAAAAATATATATGTGCTCACATATTCACTTCAACCTGAGGCATGTTGGGCCCAATCGTGGTATTGTTTTATGCTAACAAAATCACAATCTGCAAAAATTATTTTTAGTTTGAATGCTACTTTTTATGCCTGTGTGCTTGCATTCATCAAAAGATTAGGCTCCCAACGTTAATCCTTCTAACTTTAAGCCACCGATTTCTAAAAAGCCACCAACTAGTAACAGTTGTTGATAGTCATGTATAGCCATTTCAAGCCGATTTGACCAATAAGTACCCATAGCCAAGAGTAGCCACTTGAATCTATTCATATTCAAAATGTCATGAATACCATGTCAGTAATAGTCACTCATCTTCATTCTGAAGCGATTTAAGGCGATTTCGTTAAGAAGAGACGCTAATTGCCAACAACAGTCACTTGAAACCATGTTCATAATTAAGTATGGAAATAGTATAAAATTGCGACTAATAGGCACTAATAGCCACTTTTAGCCAATTCGAGCAAGCCAAGTCAGAAATGGATGCCTGAAGGCAATTAGCCAATTCAGCAAAACACGTCAGTAATAGATGTCTACAGCCAAAAATAAACAGACCAAGTCAATCAAATCTATGAACACACCAACTGCATAAAATGTCGATAATAGCCACTGAGAGTCATGTATGGCCATTTCAAGCCAATCCGACCAAAAACATATTTCAATAGCCAATAACATCCACTTAATTATTCACAAGTAATCCCACCCCTGAAACACCAATGACTAAGAAGTGGAAATTATAGTTGCTAATAGTTATTCATAGCCAAGTGAAAGCGATCTGGTCAAGAATAGTTCCTAAAACCAATATAAGTCACTTGAAGACAATCTCACCCGTAAGAACACGAATCACCCATTATAGTTAAATTTGAGCTAATAATGACAACTTAAAGTTGATTTAACAGATAACTAGTGAAATAACTAGAAATAATGACTAATAGCCTGAAATTGGCATGTAACTAGCACGGGGTCTATATGCAAACAAGCTTACTGATTTCATATGAACATTCCGGAAAACATCAAGTAATACAAAAGTGTCATACCTAAGTGTTTCTCAGTTTTAAACGGTAGCTACGTATTGTTTTAACTATAGTGGAAGGGGAGAGAACAGGTGGAGCAAATGACTGATATTAATTTAATTTTTGGCACCGAGTTGTCCACTCCTCGCCAATAGATGGCATCACCTCTGTGTCTCCTGCCAACCCCATGTATTTTTGGTTCAGTTTCTTGTAGCAGTCTGAACGGTATTTGCTCGTATCATCGTTTCTGGTCGTCGAAAAGAAGCCAACTGCTCCCGGTTCCGCGAAGCAAAGTTACGGTATCTTCAGACCTTGGTTCTACAGCTTCAACGCAGAGCCCCGATGGAACTTTCCTCAGCGAAACGAATTCAAAAAGTAGCCAGATTTGTAATTCCTGTGAATTGTCTGCCACGGTTTCCCGTGTATTAGAAAATGGTCCCAAGATTTGTTTAAACGTAAAACCGTCAAGAATAGACATTAGGGAGTTTTCGTAAACCGCGTTTTCCCCTCCGCTAGGCCCTCCGCAACGAAGAACCCTCTAGTGCGCCTGCGCGCCGACGGCCTTGGCTGTAGAGTTGCGGGTATCGTGGCAGGTTGCGGAGAGTGTTGCGGGACGGCGAAAACGATCTACGAAAACTCCCAATTGTAGCTAATGTTCGTTGAGTGGCATACAAAATCTCCTCTAATGATGAAAGGTCAGCCTTTACTGGTCAATCTATAAAACGTTTGAGCACCATTGTCGACAGTTCGTTTGGGACCAATTGTCGTGATCTTAGAGTGTTGTATTTTTTGATAAATTAATTATGTAGCTCGGGGTTGGTTTTGATGCAAACCGGTAAATCGGGAACGTTTGGTGTCCTTCCGGATCAGTTGTTTAAAGAAAATGTGGATCGTGCTGTCGGTTGTCTTCTTAAACCCTTCGATGGTTCTGCAACATTGTCCCGATTAGCGATTATGAAAGTTATCAGGGAATGCGATTTTCTTTCGGTAGTCAACCAGATCAGGAGTGCTCAGAGAAGTTTGTTAAGCGTAAAACTTTTGCTTGAGGACGATACGGTAAACTTTCCTTATGATAAGTTATTAGTAAAGATAATTCGTGGCAAAAGCTAGTGTCATGGTTATTCAAAAGGATTTGACGTGCATCGATTATTATAGCCCGTTGTCGTAGAAAAATGCTGACCAGTTGATAACTGAGATTCAGCCTTACCATCGTAAGTTAGTTACGATATTTTCTCTAGAGATCAAACAGATGTACTATTCATTGGATCAGCGTATTCTTTTCGGAGGTTGAAAGAACTTCGAGAGGAAAGCTCAGTGCAATTTCAATTCGCTTCAGGCATTTATGTCGGTAGTTCTCTGAAACTTGTTGAGTTTTATTTTGGTTCTACAGTGACTTTGGTTCAAGATACATTATTCTTGCAAAAAAGAGAAATTTGCATTGGCTCTCGAGTGGCTCCTCTTTTATCAGAGATACACAATTGTATTATCGACACTATTGTATCTCAGTTACTTGAAACGTATGTTGAGGGCCCTGTGATCGTTCGCATGGATGTGGACAACATTTTGTTGCGTTCTTTGGATTCCTTTTCTGGTGAACGAGATAAAGTGACACATGCAAAGGAAAAAATATTTTTTTAAAACAGCCTAGATGGAAAAAGAATGTTATAAAACGAATTTACAACGAAGAAAAAACATTTAGAGCTATATTTACGGCACAAAACGAATTTGTAGTTGGCGCCCGCGGCAGCCGCCGCGGGTCACGTGGTACGCCTGTGCGCCGTCGCGCGGCGCCGCTGCCGCCTCAAAGTCACGCCGCCGCCGCCGCACGCTGAGCGTGGTGCGCCGCCGTTTCAACGCGTTTCTCCACGCCGCCGCCGCCGCCGCGCAAGTTCGTCTGCTCCGCGGCGCCGCCGCCGTCATCTGACCGGCGCACAGGTCTATCATGTCTGCTTGCGCTTTTTTCAGGAGCTTCCTTTGGGCTCTAAAAGTTACTTATTAATCTTCGTTTTTTGTTGCACTTGAAACAAAGATGAATAAGTAACTTTTAGAGACCATAGGAAGCTTCTGAAAGAGCGCAAGTACCACGTGACAAATAGCGGCCAGTCACGGCCACTTTTCCGCGGCGCCCGCGGGCGCCAACTACAAATTCGTATAGCGCCGTAAATATAGCTCTAAATATTTTTTATTTTCCGTTGTAAATTCGTTTTATGACTTCCTTTTCCCAACCAGGCTGTTTCAAAAATGTATTTTTACTTTGCATGTCTCCTTTAAGAAAGCTTTTTGAAGGCGACACCTCAGTTAATTTCTCGGTAGAGAACGTGCATGATGGTTGGCTGCGATTTCTTGGTATTCGTTTTCAAGTCGAGAACGGTTTTTGTTGAAAGTTTGATAAGACGAATTCGAAACTTTTGCTCTCCAGGTTAAGCTGCCATTCTATAATTGTAAAGAGGGAGTAGTCAAGACAATATTAATAAATTGAATATAATTTTCTTACATACATCTGTTGTGAACCAGTTTAGAAAAGCAGATTTGTAGACTGTTCTCGGCGGGTTTACTACGATTGATCAGATGCCATTTCATCGAAGCACGTTTTAGAGAACGGGTACGTTTTATCGAAGCACGGTTTAGAGAAAGCAGAGCCTCAGTTTAGAGACACGCCGTTTATCGAAAAGGGGACGCTTTTTGAAAAAAGGCTTTCCTACATCTCGCGTGTATCACTGGTGCGCGTGTTAACCCAAGCCCCCGCTGCGCTCCCGCCGCTTCGCGGCGGTAAGTCTGCGGCGGCTCATTACAAAAAATGTTAACTCACCTGACTTACCCGTAAACGCCGCTTCGCGGCGGCCGAATTCGCTGAAAAGGAGGCTCATCGCCATTTCCTATAAACTGGGTTCTCTATAAGGGATTCTGATAAACTGGGGTCGGCAAACGGCGTTCGCTAAAACGAGCTTCTCTGTACCGCATGCCTCCGGTTCTCGGCAACATATATCAGTGATTTTGTTTCTCAGTCATTCATTGGTGGTTGATGAGTTTTAATGAAAGTAGAGATACCGCAGTGGAAAAAGGCAAGGTTGTACGTCTACCTCATTTTCATACTCTCCCATAACTTGAAGGTGTTAGCTGCGAAGTGCGGCTTGACTGTTGCTCTTAAACCTGATATTCGACTAGGTAGAAGGACGCCTTTTTCGTCGCAAGATAATGGTTGTAACAAAAATCACAGGAACCCCTCGGTGGTGTGCGATCTTGGCGTTGTCTATCATAATCCAGTGAAATGTGGGGTTTGATATGTAGAGAAAACGGCCTGGTGCCTCAACGACCGGTTAACCCTATGTTTTATCATTAAATATCTTGAGCGAAATTAAATCTTCTGTTTTTGGAGACGCAAATACAAATAAAAAAATTGCATCGCAAAGAATGTGCTGAAGTTTTAATGAGTTGTGAGCGGATTTTAAGTATGCAGCACACATGCTACATCATGCGGTTAAAGTATAACTTGTAGCCAAAATACTCTGAATGTGTAAGCAGGTAATAAACACATATCTTTATTATTCAAAAACGTTTTTATGTGCTCCCTATACTTAATTAATAAATATTTTGAGCTAAATTCAATTCTTTCTTTTTGGAGACACTAATACAAACGAAAAAGTCGCACTGCCAAAAAAAAATTACATGGTAGATTACGATAGCAAATATTCAAGGCGAAATATTCTTTTGTCTTCTGCCAACTTTCAGGGACTTAACTAATAAAATAGTCTTCAAAACCATGCAGGAAATGTCCTAGATCGTGCTCTATCTTTGTCATAGACAGCCTAGTGTGTGTCCTTAACCCATTGGTATTACCCGACGTTTGGCACGTTCCATTTCTTCTCCCTTGAGCATTTCATGGGGACAGTGAAGCAAAAACCAAATCCTGACTCGTTCTCCATTTCAAGAGGCGAATACTTTGGTCTATTTCAATATTTAGATAACGTAAACTGGGAACCCATATACAACATGACCGAAGTAAACTGCGTGGTAGCAGCGTTTACTAAACATTTCGTATCTGTACTTGAGCGCTTCGTTCCTTAACCTCCGTCAAACAACTCGTTATCCTCACTGGTATTCTTTCGAGCTGAGATCAGCTTTAAAATCCAAATTGCATAATCCCAGGAAATATTAGGTTTCTAACTCAGCGTTCTGGTATGCCAAATTGTCCGAATCACGTGCGCAGGCAAAGTCGTTGTTTCAGCGCGATAAGAGAGTGCACCATGAGTCAGTAGAGCGCAGTTTATATCGTGACCCAATGCAGTTCTGGAGGTAGGTCAAGAACCATACAGCCACGACTTCATCGACAACAAACATCGCTGACTCGTCTGGAATTCCGATTAGTGAACCCGAAGATGTAGCGAACACTTTTGCGAGCTATTTCGCCTCTGTGTATTCTTGCAGCCGGAATGGTTTATCTGTGCCTGACGTTACTGACAGTGGTAGCCGATTGCTGATCAATTTCATTCTTTGAAAACGCTGACAATAAACTTGCCATCCAAAAACTAAAACCTAAGTCATCGGTCGCATTTGACGGTATCCCAAGTTTCATTGTCAAAGGATGCTCTTCCATTTTCACACCCATTCTAACGCATATTTTAGAGCCAAGCTGCATACCTCTACCAGCCAAGGAAATTTTCGTGTCGTTGGCGTTGTAAGCAAAAAACTTCCGGCGAACATATGAAATCAAAACAGCATATCTCCTTTGAGATCAGGCATACAGCATACAGCTCAGTATCCGTTTCAATAAAAAAACCATAAAGAAAACCAGAAAACAAGCATCAAAACCACATGATGGATGATAAGGCGCGTGTGAACGATAGGAACACCCTCCCACGCGTTCCGGTAAAGATTAGGTTTGCAGCTGCTTCGAAAGGGGTTGACGTCATTCGAAGCCCTCGTGTCAAGTGCAAACCGCGTAATGGATGATGACGGCGCCTGCGAACAATGCGAAGCACGTTCCTTCTCCCCGCGTGTGTTTTCGTGTCAGCGTTCTCACGGAAAAAAAGTCTTCGGAAGATTGAAGCGAAAAGTACAAACACCACGCATACAACATACAGCACAACATTCGTTCCAATAAAGAATACGCTCAAAACAAGCATCCTAACCATATAATGAATGATAAGGAGCTCCTGAAAACAATGCGAAGCACGTAGCGCTCACCGCATACGTTCCCGGTGAAGATTACTGTTGCCTCAAGCTGCCGCGGCGACGGCAGCTTGCGACGTGGGGAGTGACGTCCCTAGCCTTTCATATATAAAATAAGAACCCGCCTATACCCCGTCTCACTTTACGTCCGTACGCAGCGGATGCTACGAGCTATCTTAGCCAATCCCGTTCTGTGGACGTGGCCCGTGATACGCTTTCCGCGCGTCGCTGTGCCCCCTATCTAAGGTCAAGTGACACTCACACGGCCTCCGATTGGCTCCGATGGCTCGTAACATCCGCTGCGCTTAAACGTAAGATGAAACGGAGTATAGCGACTGATTTCATTGTTGCTGCAGCACCGCGATGAATAGGCCACGCATAGTTAGGACTCCCGAGGAGCAGCGTGAATGCTGAGAGCGGCAACAGGGAAAAGAAACAGCGATACGACCAGCGGCGGCGTGCTGCGACCGGCGGCGGCCTTTCGTACAGATGCAGCAGGCAATCGTTGCTGGTGATGCCACAGCTTCGCTGACCAACCACCTTCACAGCGTAGATTGGAGCCCTAACTTGTTTAACCTTTCATAATCGACCTCCACTTTTCCTTCGATTTTGGGAAAACGCGATAACCGTGCCGATACATAAGAAAGGAAGAACAGATGATCCAAAAAACTATAGACCCATTTCAATATTATGTTCATTTGCAAAGGTCTACGAAATAGTACTTTCGGAACATACTGCGAGCTTTTATAAACATAAGATCCTCCCCTCACACCATGGTTTTGCACGGGAAAGATCAATGGAATCAAACTTGTTGTATTTTGTTAATTTCATTTCGCCTGTTGTGTGTCAGCGGGGTCAGGTTGACACTGTATATTTTGATCTGTCAAAGGCATTTGATTTGGTTGATCACTCGCTACTTTTACAAAAGCTGAAATCGTACGGTATGAGTATTACTTCTATGCACATTGCTTCGCGATTATTTGTCCGAAAGAGCACAACTTATGTACGCATCCTTGGTCATCTCTCCCGGCGTTTCGTCAACCTCTCTGGTGTTCCCCAGGGGTCCACTCTTGGGCCGATTCTTTTTAATGTTTTCATAAACGACCATAGCTCAAGTGGTGTACATTCAGAAATCCTGCAATACACCGATAACATCAAGTTATTTAGGCAGATAGTTTGTGTGGAGGACTGTGTAAAACTAATGGGTGATGTCAAATCAGTGAATCATTGCTGTAGTCTTAACAGGCTGACACTTAACCCCACTAAGACTGTCGTTATGTCATTTGCTAAGAAGCTAGGGCTTTTTTCATTTCTGTTACGAACTCGGCAATGCGCCTTTACAATGGGTGAATTGCACTCGTTATTTTGGAGTTTATACAGACTCTTCTGTGTCATTTAATATACACGTCAATAACAGTGTCAACGCCTCTTCCTGTACGTTGGGTGTCATATCCAAAATTTCACGTGAGTTTTCCATGTCGGCCTGTATAATGCAGTTATACTCTTCATAAATTAGGTCGACGCTAGAGTTTTCCTTTGTTGTGTGGAATTCTATTGGGCGTACGCACCAAGAGTCGTATGAAAATGTTCTACAAACGTTTCTTTCGAATTTTTTACGACCGGTATGTTGGTCGCACTGTTTACTTTTAATATATAACACTTTTAGAACGATACAATTGTTCTACTTCGAGTGCCAGACAACGCGACAGAGATCTCGTATTTTTGTTCAAATGCCTTCACGGAGTAATTAATTGCCCTAACCTAACTTAAGCGATAAATACTCATGTTCCAAGAAGATTTTTGCGAATTTCTCTTCCATTTTTTGTCAATCAACTCTTCCAAACCTGCCCCATGACACGCATTCAGACCTTGTGTAATACTTTCGATGCTTCCTGCATTGGCTTTCTTAACACATCTTTTGCAGCGTTCAAGTTTTCTCTCACAAATCTATAAATTTTAGCCCATCTTTTGCAGCGTTCAAGTTTTCTCTTGTCAATCTGTAGAATTATTCTTCTTTTTGCTGTATCTTAATTGTGCTTCATTACAAGGTTGACGCTGTACATGAGCACAAAAAATAAACAAATGGATGAATGAATTAGTTGTCACCTGATTTTAGGTATGTAGCTCATTATGCATTTAAGGTAAACTTTTAGTCCAAATACTAGAATGTGTAAGCACGTAATACACATAATATGTTTATTATACAAAAAAACGTTTCTAACAAAATAATGAGTACACATGCACCACATCACGGACCGAGGCCGCAGTTGTTTTCTTTCTATTTTTTTATGAATGCAATTGATTACTTCGAGTGAAGCTCTTGAAAACAGTCCTCCTCTCGGGTAGAAAAAGGTGAGCGTTGCGCTTCGTGCATGTGGTGGATGTGAATCTCGCACAGTTGAAGATCGCACTGTTGCCTCTTATCGACTCTAAAAGGGCCAATGAGACGTGTCATCCTGCTTGGCATCTTGACAAGGCATCTATGCTGTCCGGTCATGGCGTCATTTCGCTCCTAGAAGGTTATCAACAGAAGCAGGCGGTCTTCCCCGCTTGATACCACTTTTCGCTTTTATCATGCACAGTGAGTTGGCAACCTCAGCCTTTAAGTCTGCCAGTCTTATTCTCGCTTCTTCATGCTTCACTCGACGGTACAGAAGCCAAGCATTCACCGTACAGAGATCATAAATGTTGTAGAAACGCCGGTGGTCTTAGATCAAAGTTTGATGCGGTAAAGACCGAGCATAGAATCAAGCACTCTGGTTTTTTTATACATTAATAAAATGATGCAGTTAGCCTACAACATAATTACTTTCCAAGGAACTCCTCAACATTAGACACTACAACATTCCTAGGTCGACCAATGAGGGCGTATTGGCAATGTTAGATGTATAAAATGAAAAGCAAGACAAAGGGGACAAGGACAGGACACCTCACAAGTGTATGACCGACATTCAAAATCAATACATTTCTGGGATAAAGAAAGAAATAACCTTCACGATCCCTTTCTAGCGCAGGTGTTCTTGATATAAGAAGTGTAACTGCGTCTAAAACAACGAACGAAACAAGACGAACGAACGAACGAAGCAGTTACAGCTGCCAGGAAGGCTCTCGAAAAAGACAAAGACCTGCACAACAGGACCGCCCTTAGTGTGGATGAACTGTGCCGCCTTCTTGAGTTCTGCCTTAGCAACACCTACTTTAGCGTCAAGATAGAGTATTTGAAACAGGCCAGCGGAACCGCCATGGGCGCATCCGTCTCCGTTGCCACGGCTAACCTGTGGCATGAAAGCCATTGAGAAAGAGGCCCTGCAGTCATTCGCCACTGCGCCCAAAATATTTGTGCGGTATGTAGACGACTGCTTCCGCATCCTTCAAAGATCTGAAGTGGACAGATTCCTCTCACACCTAAACTCCATCGAACCGGCTATCCAATTCACAACGGAACTTGAAAAAGACAATTCCTTGCCTTTTCTTGACGTGCTCGTGAGAAGAGAAAAGGAAGAGTTGAAGTTTTCAGTCTACAGGAAGCCCACGCATACTGGACGTTATCTCTAGTTTGATTCCAATCACCCAGCCTGCCACAAAGCATCGGTGGTTAAGACACTGCTCTCTAGGGCGAAGACTATATGCTCGTCTGAGGCTGACATAAGAAAGGAGGAAAAAACCGTCTGTGCTGATCTCAAAAAGAACGGATACACGAGCATCTTATCCAACGCGTTGCCCGTCGTCAAGCTCGAGATCAGAGACACCAGCAACCACAAACATGTACGCAGCCACGCTCAACCTTGCGCATCTGCGTACCCTACATCAAAGGAACAAGCGAAGCGCTTGCACGCGTGCTAGTCAAAGAAGAGAATCAGCGTGGCCCAGAAGCTGATATCCACGCTTGGAGTTACTGATGCACCGCCCAAAAGATCGCCCTCCGAAAGAAAAAACGCAGGGCGTGGTTTATAAGATCCCTTGTGCAGATTGTCCAGCCACTTATATCGGCGAGACAAAGAGCTTCAATGAAAGAAGACGACAACACAAAAACGCACGTTCGCAACCTCTACCACGAGCGCAGCGCAGTCGCTGAGCACTGCGAAGTCAAGGACCACCGGATTGATTTCGACAACACCAGCATTATCGACGCAGAGACTAACAACTGTACATAGGCTTTTCCTCGAGTCCTGGAACATTCAGACGACGCCAGGTAACATAAATAGGTGCCTTGGTGCTTTACCAACAGTGTATGTGAACGGGCTTCACTATATTCGTGAAAGAATAAGATCTAGAAATGCGCCACATCCCTGAGAGAAGAAGACCGAAAAACGCGGCTCCTCAACGGCCACAGTCGCCCCTGACGAAGAACCAAGTCGGTTCGAAACGTAGGGGCTCCTACATGTTTAGGAGTCGGTTGGTTGCGATATTTTAATTATCATAAAGCAGACGCAATGCGTCACTGTGCATTGGTGGCAGAGCAAACGCACTTCCTTCATCTTCATCCCGCCAATAGGCTCCCGTAAACCTACTCAGGAGGTCCCTGCAATATTTCATTGTTGATATTTGGCTGTTACGGGGCCTATTCTCTCAGGAGCACATTATATCGGTTCCAATCGTCATCTTCCCCGATGACGGCTCTTCTTCACAATCTATGGCAGTGTTGTATCCACGTGTTTCCACCGCTGGCTCATCTTGGGGTCGTATTGCTACACCCAACTCTCATTTATGCAAAGCAGGCGATCTAAGAAGTCGTCACAGTCGGCTGGGCGAAGTCGCATCATTTCCGCTGCACATTTCTTCCAGTGCAGTTTTTGCATTAGCGTGGGGAGTTGCGGAACCCCCTGGGCGGATACCTATAAGTTATAAATGACATGTGGCGTGTGGATGTTATTGGGCATTTTGAGCGAAAACCTTTTGAAGGCACCGAGACTACTGGGACGTGGGCTTATTCCGAAACGCAACTATGGCAATATTCTCTTCTTTTCTTTGTCTTTGCTGCCCGATGACATGGAATTTATGAACCCGCTATTACAGGGTGCTTAAGTTTATTTCGAACATATTTATTTTTAGACATCTGCGAAAGGTACTCGTACAGTTTGTGCAGGTGAGTTACATGGCGCAGGGGACATAATATAGTTGGCTAATTTTCACAACAGATGATATAATTACCTAAATTGTGCGAATTAACTTTTTTAATCAGTGAAAATAAATACATGGTTTCCACTAAATTTGCTGAACGTCATCGAAAACTGCCAAGTGAATTTTAGAAAGACTTGACGCACGTGGGAAGCGCTGGGGGTGCGCCAAAGTTCCCACTCGTGCAACGCGGACGATAATCCTAGCGTCTGCGTTTTGGCACTCCAAACCTAGTGCCTCTTGCACAAGTGGGAGCTTTGGCGCACCCCTGCGCTTCCCAAGCGCGTCATTTTTGCTTTTCTAAAATTTACTGATTTAGTAGTTTTCGATAATACTCATAAATTTTCTAGTCGAAACCATGTGTTTATTTTCCCTAATTAGGAAGTTTGTGTAAAAATAGTTTAGTTAATTATCCGACTTATCGTGAGGATTAGCCTCATCGGTGTGCCATCATCGGATGTTTAAAAAGATATTTTCGAAATAATATTCACCACCTTGTATAAAACGGTCTCAGTTTGACCTCTTGGGTGGCGCCATTTGATGACCGTGGAGCCATCTACCTTCATCCGGCATTTTCCAGAATCCTAAGCCGTTCGGTTGGGTGGGTCAGGCTGACCTCCCGCGTTCGTCCATATGCAGCACCAGAGAAGGACAAGGAAGAAGGCAGACAGTGCGCTTTCTAGCCCTAGCTAGTGTCGCTTTCAGCGTTTCTCCGATGCACCAACTGGCGCTTTTCCTTTCGACAGAGTTTACTGGATTGTTATTCGGACGGAGTGTTAGCTGCGTAAAATTGGTAGCGTTGAAACCTGTATCACGGATTCCCGTGTTCTTCCGTCCTCGGGGCTTGATTTCTACTAATTTATGTATTGTATTAGCGAAATTTCAACGTGGGTGCATATTTCAGAGCGCAAAATGGCAGCTGCTCCTGCCAGCATGGCTGGGGTTGCCGGTACCGCCGGTTCACCGTCTTCACATTCATAGCGGAGGTTGTTCTTTATGCTCCTTAAAATTTTCAAACGTTCAACCATTCGCATTGCTAAGGTAAATAGCGTTTAAAGTTAGCTTCAAAAATAATTGAGTTATGTATATCTGGCGCTTGAAGTTTGGCGCTGCATTCTTGTTCCGTGCCAGGCACGTTTGTCAATCACAGCCGAAATAGAGTCATTAAACTAGGGGCCCAGCCGCCACTGCGAACGTTTTGACCAAAGTCTCAGCTGTGCTGCGCTTCCACTTCGGTCAGAGCATTTCTTGCGACTCGGCACAAGACTCTCTCGAAAGTAATCCGAGCTCAAAGACCTGGTTACAAATCCTTGCGAAGGTATGTGAAGCGTCGGGAAAAAAATCACCACGGCTTTTCGTTCTGTTCAGTTTTGATATTTAAGGTCATGTACTACCACCTCGCCAAGAGACGCTGGGGAAGTCAAAGACGCTCCTCAATGATGCGAGAAGGACGATCGCGGGTCTAGCGAGTTAGAAGATGCTGGAGAAGCTAAAGAAGTGCGTCCCTCTACCCTAGTTTTAGGACACTTTGGCCGTGTACAAAAACATACAACAAGCTAGGCTCGAACACTCCAGACAGGGACGCAAAATCCTCGGGTTCCTGGGTCAACCGGTCTCTCATCTCACTACGATAACAGAATCCCTTCCGCCGTTGCAGTTAGTTAAAGTCGCCTCCACCAAGCCCATACATAAAAACATGGGCCCCAGGCATACAGAGAGGAGACGAAAGTTTGCAGAGAGGCATGTCACAGAACTGGCGAGCCTCCTTCAAGACCCGAGATCCCTAGTTATCCACACCGACGGCCAAGAAGAAAAGGCGCTTCCACCACAGCCTTCCACGTAGTCAACGGGAATACGATTGCCACCCTAATGAAGTCCTGCACGCGGAACAAGCATAATCCCTGGCTGTGCTCCATGCCTTGGAGTATGCTATCCTAGAGTAGATAGAGTAAAACAAAATCTACGTGCATACGTATTCTCAAGAAGCCATCCTTTTCTGCAAACCGCCCGCTAGGTTGGGCAGAAATACTCAAAAATGTATTTGGAAATACAAATACTGGGATACATTAAAATAGTAGCTAAAATACTGATACTAGAAATACATCTGTAAAAATGTATCGCGATACGTATCGGAAATACATTTTAAATAGAGGCAAAAAAGTATTTGGAAATACAAATACAGGAATACATTTTAGGGAGGGCAGAAATACAAATACAGAAATACTGATACTGCAATACATTTTTCACATTTGTTGAGACGTCAACTGAGATCAAGCTTGAAGTTTGAAGTGGAAGTTTTGATCCCGAAATTACTTTCCCGTAGGCTTGCACTTTGCCTTGAAGGTCGTGGTTTCGGACGACGAGGAGTCTTCAATGGGCTCAAAAAACGTTCCATCAAGGACTGACTGCAGTCTCTTCCCTGACATCCTGTCTGTCTGACGAGGGATGCGAAAAGACTTCGACCTCTAAATAAATTCTGTCACCCTAAATCCCATCAAAACGTCACCACGCCCCTGTCCAATAAGGACGTCCCTGCCAACATTGATCACATGACGTCACGGTGGAATGAACTGGTATTCTTCATCTGTAGGTGTGGCTTTGAACATGAAACTTTACCACGCTGCTGTATGAAAGTACAATACGTACTTTCGTTGTAGGTTACCTCATTCAAGATCGTGCAGGCAGTGTCATTTGGAATTTTCGAGAATAGTGGACCACCTGAAGCATCCTGGAACACATGTCTCATCTTCTGTTAGGGTTGAAAAAACGATACGGTGGCATCTCTGTTGTGAATGTCCTCCTGCCGACCCTCCGCCACCGACGCATGGATTGCAGTCCTCAAGTTTCGCCTAGCATCATCCAAACAGAGACCCTGTGGATTGCGGCCTGATATTGCCGGCACAGGTGCGAGTTCTCCGAGAAACAGCGCGCTCGAGACGAGTCGCAGGTGTACGAAGTCTGGGTCGGCACAGTGTGGCCACGTCTGGCCTCCTTCCTGGGTTTCGGATCACCAGAGGAGCGGGTCACGTTCACGTCGGCTGATGACGTACCCTTGAGCCGTGCAATATTACGGGCGCAGCCGCAGACGCATTCCAATATGTGTTGAACTTCACTGCGTGAGTCATCCTACTATTTCAAGTCAACCACCGCCAGGCTCGTGCTGCTACGGACTGTGACTCAGCTTTGCCGGCTGGGTGTACTGTGTACGCTAAGGCAAGAGATACATTTATAAGCGTACATTGGATGCCCGCAAACAATGACTCAAGAAATCCCTACCTAAGGACCTGCGGCAGAAGATGCTCTGACTCCACTCCTGGCACGCCACAGCTGGTTGGAGTTCCCGACTACGCAACACTTCTCAGAAGAGAGAGGAGGACGCATACAAAACTAGTTATGCCCCAGCATCTTCCTAACCCTTGTGCCCTGAGAAGTAAAAAAAAAATGCGTTCGGACTTGTTTTTTCTTGTTTGTTTTTTTCGGGGGGGGGGGAGTATTTCTCAAGAAATGTAACGAAATACATTTCATCCTGACTGTATCGCGATACAATCAAACATTCCAAATGCATTCCGATACAGGAATACAGATACTGGTGAAAAAAATGTATCGCGATACAGAAATACAGATACGAAATGTATTTCTGAAATACTATCGCGATATATTTGTATCGCGATACTGCCCAACCCTGCCGCCCGCCCTGGCAAGCCCCGCGGTGCAGAATATATTCGCCGCGTCGATCAGCCTTCACAACTTCAACGGCACGTCGGTAAAAATCAGATGGGTTCCGGGACGCTCCAACGTCCCTGGGAACGAGGTGGCCCACCAAGCCGCAGAAGAACTCAGTCGCAAACTCCTTCTGCGCGGCGCGGTGGCCGCCGCTAGCGTCGAACGTTGCCTCGCCGGCGGAAGAAGGAACATATGATCCAGAGTGCGCGCTTCGCAAAATAAAGAAGCGTCGAATTCGTAAACTGGGAGCAAACCTCGCTCAGGAGCTCAATCTGATGCCCGGAGGCTTCAGTCGTCACAAAATGGTCCTCGCTGCGAAAGGTCCGCACTGGAGCAGCCGTCACGTCCCACCTACTTCAGAAGTGGGACACCTCAAAGAAGAGAAGTTCAGACAAGTCCGTTCCAGCCTCCAGCTCCTCAGTGCCCATACTGCCAGACCGAGATATCCACCAACCTCCTCCATCTCTTGTGGACGTGCTTCTGGATGGAGGGCTCGTAGCCCTCGATCCAGAAGACCACTAAGCCAAGCCCGAGACTGCCTCGTAGTGGTGCAAAACTATCGATACTATAGATAGTCACCAGAAATCTGACTATCGATAGTAAAAAAACTATCGATAGTACTATCGATAGTCGACTATCGAGAAACTATCGAATAGTACTATCGATAGTCAACTATCAAAATCAACTATCGATAGTACGACTATCGAAAGAACTATCGATAGTACTATCGATAGTCGACTATCGAAAAATTATCGATAGTACCGTCGATAGTCGACTATCGATGAGTCGAACTATCGATAGTCGACTATCGATAGTCGACTATCGAATAACTATCGATACTGCTATCGATAGTCGACTATCGAAAAGACTATCGATAGTACTATCGATAGTCGACTATCGGAAAATTATCGTTAATCGACTATCGGAAAACTATCGATAGTCGACAATCGTAAACCTATCCATAGTACTGTCGACGGTTTAGGATCGATTGTTTTGCGACACTAGTAGTTTGCGTCATTCCCTCTTTTTTTCTCGATTTATTTTTTTCTAATGGGGCACCAACTAGCCCAAGCACTTACCATCCCAACTTTGGTTCAGCTTTCAGTGATGACGAAGACGGGAGTTTGGGCGAAGAGAGGAGGAAGGAGAGGCGAGCGGCGGTGCGGCAACTGTGTTCGCTCTAGTGGTGCAAAACTATCGATAGTACCTATCGATAGTCTCCATAGCCGCCAAACATCTGACTATCGATAGTAAAAAAAACTATCGATAGTACTATCGATAGTCGACTATCAAAAAACTATCGATAGTGACTATCGATAGTCGACTATCGGAAAACTATCGATCAGTACTATCGATAGTCGACTATCGATAGTTCTGCGATACTATCGATAGTTTTTCCAAAACTATCGATAGTATCGAGTAGTCGATTTATCGATAGTTTTGCATCACTACGGCCTCGACCCGACGGGGATATTCCGACCGGAGGAAACGGGTGTTAGAGAACGTGCTCAGTTACCTGCGGCTGACTGGACTCGATGCCCACCTCGAAGTCGGGATCCTCTTCTGCAAACCCCGCCGTAGCGCGATACTTCATTTCATTTAATTTATTGTTCCCTTAAAGCGCCCGTAGGGCTTTACATAAGCCGGGGGGAGGGCTTTGACAAACAAAAAAAAAAGAAAAGGAAAAACACAGGGTTAAAGGTTGCTAAATATCGAGAAAAGTAGCAAGTGCAGCTCTGAATCCAGATGAGTTTTGAATTGTAACAGTATGTTCTGGCAGAGAGTTTCATTCTGAAAGTGATAACTGCAGTGGAGAGAATTTAAAAGGTTTGTCCTTGGTGTTACCAGATGAACTTTCTGAGAATGGTCTGTACGAGCAGAATGTGATGAGCCGCAGGACAGTCACAATTCTCTCTTTGAAGAGGCTTGATAATACAAAGCGTGTACTGAAACTAGTCTGGTCAGTTTTCTTCTTTCCGTGAGCAGTGGAAGGCCGAGTTCTTTTTTTTTTTTTGCGTAGTAATGCTAGTGTGGGTGTAGTTTTTAGGAATGAACCGAGTTGCCCTGTTTTGGATCGACTCTAATTTCTGTATTAGGTAAGCCTGGTGGGGGGGGGGTTCCATGTTGTAGATGCATATTCGAGCTGCGGGCGAACAAGGGCAGTGTAAGCTACGAGTTTTGTCTCCAGGTTAGCCATATGTAGTGTTCATCTAAAAAACCGAGGCATTAAGGAGTTGAATGGCAAGCTGTAAAGGATAGAGTCAACTCGCTAGCCGAAGGTTCTACAAAACACCAAGTGCACTAATAAGCATGCCAGCCTTTTCTTCCGTGCACTCCAGGCGTGGTGTATAATATACCGCTCTCGTGTGGTAAGCGCTACGTCGGTCAAATGGGCAGATGCCTTAATGAAGGACTACGCGATGATGATTACTCACTGAGAACCACAGTAGTTCGACATCTTGCAAGACATTGTAAAGTGTGCACGGGGAAACAAGCATCCTAGGAGGGTACAAAGAAAAGTTACTCGCGAGGTACTGGAAGCTTGGCACATCCTCTCTGCAGGTAAGGAATGCATTAGTGTTTAATCGGTTGCACTAACAAACAAGGAAAGAGACTTCAACACAGACAATGAAGACCCGCACGAGCCACGGTTGCCGCGAGACATCAGGCAAGATGACAACGCGACAGCCGACAACGGATCAGGTGTTTGTCTTCACCTTTGACAATGAAGACCCGCACGAGCCAAAGATTGTTGCGAAATACCCTGCACGATGGCAACATGACGCCCAACAACGAATCTGGTGTTTGAAACAAAGGATCTAGAGTCTGAAGCATGTGTCCCCGAGGGAACACACTTCTATTTGCTTGTCATCTTTTTTTTTTTAATCTTTTTTGGGGTGATAGATTTTTAGGATGTTCTTTCTTCTCTCCACCTCAGTAAATATAGTTGTGAGTAGCACTCTCATCCTGTATCTTTCTCTCTTTTCTCCACTTGTGCGTTAATACCGTTTAGAGATGAATAATAAGCGTTTTTCCACTCCACTTCTCGCCCTGCTGCCACTTGCAATGACGCGCAGCGTACGTTGCAATATTATTGCGGCTTCCTCTATGCTTAAAAGACTGATTATTGTTTGGGGAGGCGAACCTTCGAAAAGGAAGGTTGCTTAATTGCGTGACACGTCTCTGGGATAGAGAAGCTCATTCAGGATAAATACTTTTTAACTGCAAGTGCGCCTCGCAAGTGCGACACAGCGTCGTCTATGACATATTCCTGAAGATAAATGTTGTTTTTCACTGTGGTTTTGCTCACTCTAAAACATCGAAGCGATTCAGAGGCACACGAGGTACCTATCTTATCTAACTTGTTTTTGTTTTGTGTTTTGCATAGAGCTCTACAGTCCGACGCGCTCCTTGAAATCCGAAAAGTGTTTGCGAAGCCGGAGTTGCTGGCTGCATTAGGGATGGTGTAGTTGTTTGGATATACGTGAATGGGTTCAATAACGAGACCTGCCCAGTCAGAAAAGAACAGTCCAACAAACACGAAGCAAGACGTGCAAATGGCCACTGCTCATCTGTTTTAAGGTGTTTTAAACGGGTTGTATAACATAATCAAGCAAATGTTACTATCTACCGCGACACTCAGAAGTTGTCACGGCTTGTCAGGAATCTAACTTTGCACGATTCCTTATGTTCCACGTTTTGTTCGCGCACACGTGCCGCTGCCGTCCGAACATTAGAATTTTAATCCAGGTACTACGTGTTGCGGCAACCCACTAAAACGTTTATGAGTAAAATAAAAAATCATCAAGGGATTTGCATTCCCGTCAATTATCTAGTCCTAAGCTATGTTTATTGGCTGAACTCGATGCGGAAAGCATCACGCTGGAGTGCGCTGGAGTACCTTGGCATGCGTTACACGTATGCGAAGCAGCATAAGCATGCATACTCCACAGCAGGTAATGCATACGCGTCCAAACAACATATAGGCATAATTGAGTCATAATAATTTATACAAAACCTAACTAATCACAATTAATTTTTACTAGCGAGGCTCACCAAGGGGATCAGCAAAAATCGAACCCCGCCACCGTGCCATCCGTTGTCCGATGTCTTTGCTCGGCGCCACAAGGAGGAGGTGAAACGGAAGAAGCTGCACTAAGTATAATTTGCCGCCAATGGTCGTCTGCG
>JAZHYW010004155.1:0-69253 GCA_037355805.1 Ixodes ricinus
TATCCGAGGGTGTGACTGCAGTCGGTGCTGGCATGTGGACAGCAAGGCCTTCGCCTGCTTGCGTCCACATCGTTATTTTGCACCGTGGTAACCAACAAACACGACCCCCGTAGAAAAAAAAGAAAACGAATTTCCTTTCGCGTCTACGGGAGAAAAACCGAAAAGCGGGCGTTTGTTCCCCGTGCTGGTGCGAAAACCGTCGGAAGAAAAGAAAACGCGGCACAGCGAGCAGCCCGGTGCAGTTTCTTTTCTCACAGGAAGATTCTCAGGGCGGGTGTCGAAAAGAAAGGCTGAAAATTACGGCTGCAGCGGTGTCAAACGCTAGTCACGTGTTCGACGTTTTTCCGCTCAGCCGATCGTGACGTCGCACCGGGCGCTGTGGTTCGCGCTGTGTCTACGGGACATCGCAACGAAGGGTACGCAGGAGAAGACCGGGAGAAAGCTGATTTTCGGACCTTCCGTGGCCTGATACATCTTTCTCCGCCATTCTTACATTCATCCTTACGTGGCTCCCACTGACGTCACACCAACTGCCGCAGTGGTGGTCTCGCTGCGGGGTGCGTACCTTTTGCAGTCTACGTTTCGCACCACAGGAAATCTTCTCTTTTTTCGCCCGGCAGAGCAAATGTTATCCAATGAACGGGGTGCGCAAACGACCGGGTGTAAATTCGGAGACATAATTACGACACCCGGAGATTAGGGTAAAACAGAAACAGAACAAACACGATATAACAAAGTGCGATGCTGCCTTGTCGTGTGTGTGAACTAACCTAGTCTCACTGGTTTGTCTCTCCCCTACGCTTCAAAAAAAAAAAGTTTTTGGTAAAATGTAGTGCTGGGGTGGTCATGACCATTTGCGTCAACGTTTCATAGACTCTTGTTCCTTATTAAAAAGCTACAAGCCGGAAGTTTTCAACGGGGAAATGGCTGCAAGCGAAATTTCCCAACAGATGAAAAGGAATCGCGACTCCTACCGGCTCCCATTTTCTTACTGAAAGTCTCAGAAAATCGCTTGCGACTCTTGATTCTCTTAACTCCAAGCTCTGAAAGGTCGGCTTTCTGATCCAGGCCACTATCAATACATTTTGGGCGAAGCCGAGATTTTTGTGCTGTGAGATTTGTTTGTCAGGACGCGCTGTTTTAATGATCACCGGCGTGATGTGAAGACGTCACGTTCAGCCAGTTTCTACAAACACTGTTTCAGCTATAAAAAAACGAAAACGAAAGTAGTTAACGCTCTGCGGAACTGCACACTTGCCATGAAACGGACTTCTGACTTCACGATATTGACAGCAAAATCGATGTGTAGCAGGTTTGACAGGATGTGCAGCAATGGCGGGCGCCCTCAATTAGGAACACCGAGTCATTATTAGGGCAAAGTACGCCAGCTTAATTGTTGGACCCCATATGCGGCTGGCAAGCATATTTATATTGCAGAAGGTTGTGTGTCGAAGTGACGAACGACTGTTTATTGAACCAGAACGCAATAATGCTGTACACGGCAAAGATCAGATGCACTGATAAGACAACGCAGAACGACTCGCGCATAGCACAGTTGCGCGTGTGCATGATGGCGCGATCTCATGACTCGCCGCTATCTTGCCTTTTGGTTTACACGTATATATGCAATACCAAACACGTAAGATCACTAATCGCTTCTCATTGAACCCGGGTATCTTGCCGGACGTCTTCTTGGCCTCTCACTCCGGCGCACTTCTACGGGTACACTCTCACCGGTAACTTCCACTGGACATATACGGGCGAGTCACAGGTTGCCGCACAATGAACGTGTTGGGCGTTGTGCAGAGTCTGCATCCGGTCGTGCTCTTCAGGTGCTCTCTGGTACGACGCAGCTCCGTCCGTCTCCGGGTCTCGACAATGTAGGACCTCCACTTCGTGTCACTAGTTGTGCGCAGTGCATGCGAAGGCAACGCCAGGCGAGGAAAGAGAGGGCGAGTACTAGGAAGGCGGGGACGGGAGAGGAGGGCAATGGAGGGCGAGGGGTGAAAGGGAGAGCACTAGGAACATTAAAGAAGAGAGTAGGTTCCTTTTTTTCCTCCCCCGGCCTTCCCTAGTGCTTGCTCCTTTCTCCCCTCGCCTGGCGTTGCACTTCGCCTGTACTGGAGGCAACCACTGACATGGAGTATAGGGAAACTTGCTGCTCCGATGACCGCTGCCGGGGCCACGTCCCTGGCTAGTGTATCGTACTGCTCGGCACCGGTTCGTCATCCTTGAGATTTGGTAGTAGTGGCTTGACAATGCGTTTGTGGTACTTCCGCTGTTTCCCCGGATCTAAGGCGAGCGACGCTTCTGGATCTCTTGGCGGTTGAACAATTTTTGACTCCCGGTGACTTGGCGGGGCTTTGGTAGGAGGGTCCTTGTGTTCGTTATCAGCCGCTGCGCAGGAGGCTTGAGATAATTGTCTGAGCAGTGTTGCGCCATTTGAGTAACCCGGTGAAGTATTCAACCCCACCGCAAGGTGTACGTCTTCAGAAAGATGTCTTCTGCCTGTTGCACGGTCAGGTTCTGCCATACCGTCGGAGCAAGGATGGTAAGGGCTGCACTGCACGTGAATGGTGGCCATCTTACTCCCTCTGCACGTCGCCACTGCTGTTGCCAAAGCGAGACGTATTTTGGGATTCGTGACACGGGTCTTCAAAGCCTCTGGTACTACCACCTCCACGTATTCTATACTTGCGCTGTAAGCTGCCGCACCTCGAGTACTCCTATAGTGCTGCGTGGTGCCCATGCTTAAGCTAATTTGGGTTGAGTCTATGGAAAGCGTGCAGCGGCGTGCTCACTCGGACACATGTGCCCGGCAACACGGCAACCTGCTTTGCCCTACGACAGTCGGCAGAAGAACCTCGAACGGCAGTCCCTGGCTCATCAGCGGAGAGTTCACCAGGTGGGTCTCTACCTGCTGACTCCTCGACGGCTCATTTCAAAGGAACGTACCCTTTTTTTGATCACCCCAAGGTTAACAAGAGATCGGGGTGGCCTGGACCTATTCGAGCGCGTACCAAACACCACAGCTTCTCGCCGATCTTAGCCGACATCCGCAGGACTGCGGTTCGGCTCCGCTCAGGATACGTTCCCTGCTCTCCCCAGGATCGAACTGAATCAGTGGCAATGTGTCGCTTGTTTTCAAAGCACCTACAGTCGGCCTACTGTCGTGACAGTGGTGTAGTGTGTATGTGTGTGTCCGTGTGTGACAGACTGTATATATTCGTATAGGTATATGTGGGTGTAATCTTACACCCTACATTTAACCCTCCTTTGTCTTAAAATAGGTAGGGTTGCGGCCTTGTGTAGAACTTTGTGTACTATGTATATCTGTGCGCGCGCGCGCGTGTGTGTGATTTTTCTTTCTTATCTTCACTTTTTTTATTCAAACCTGGGTACCGGGCTGGCAGGCGCACTCGCGTACGGGTTCTAACCTTCCTGCACAGCCTTGCACGACACCCAGGATCATATATGTGTCTTGCAAACAAATATTTATTATTATTATTAGTAGTAGTAGTAGTAGTAGTAGTAGTCGTAGTAGTAGTAGTAGTAGTAGTAGTAGTAGTAGTAGGGGGAGGAGGATGAGCGAGGAGGAGGAGGAGGAGGAGGAGGAGCAGAAGTAGGAGTAATAGTAATAGTAGTAGCTGCTAGTTGTTGAACGGTGGTTATCGCTCCATCATGGTTTTTTAGCAGGACGTGCGTCGCAAGACTTCTGTGCAGCTCGAAAACACTCTATTTGCCGTCGAGCGGTCAAGTACTCTCACTTCGAACAAAAATGAGTAAAAATCAACCACATCTAGAAATTCATTGTCATTGTGGTAGCACACGTCGACATCGACAGTCTGCGCTTGGCGAGCTAGGGATTTCATAAAAAGCAATGGGAGCTTGGCGTTCTTAGGTTTATACTTTTGACATTCACTGCAACTCTTCGCCATTTGCTCAAATTCGCTTGCCATATTACGCCAAGAAATAACTGTTCTTGCCCTTCCCTTTATTTTGTTCCGCTCCTCCATGTGCGACATGCAGCGTGGTGAGTACATCTCTATGCTGCCTTGCGGAGATGACGAGGCTGTTGCTGCGAAGGACGAGGCCGTCCTGGACGTGGATATCATTGCGGTAGTTCCAGAAGGCTCGGATACCCGCCGGAACCTCGTTCTTGGTTTCAGGCCATGCTCCACTGGCGTAGTCTTGCAGCATGGTCATGTCCGAATCTAGGTTGGTTTCTTGCTACAAATCGCTCGGGCGTTTGTCTGAAAAAGGCAAGCATTCTATACGTTCACGCCGAAATTTTCTGTTTCCTCTTTCAAAGGTGAGACATTTTGGAACTCAACAAGGTATCCGCAAGAAGCAGTACTTTTTTAAACCTGTACTTGACCACGATTGCATACCTCTGCAAATTCAGCCTCATGTGCTATAGTCGTAGCGGGCACTGGCACAGTGGTTTTTTAATATCATTTCTAACGGCTTGTGGTCAGATTCGACGGTCACTTCGGGCTGGCCAAGTAGTGTTCTGGTGAAATATTTTGCATTCGTGGACAATGACGAGCACTTGCTTTTCTATTTGTGCATACTTCTGCTGTGTTTCTGTTAGTGAACGGGACGAGTATGCCAGCGGGTGGCCGTCTTGAATGATTACAACTCCTACGCCCAACTGGCTTGCGTCAACCGAGAGGGTAAACGATCTGTCCTTATAATATCAAGTAAAATACTGGAGTTTTCGTCAGGAATTCGCCCAAAGCCCCGAAACTTTGACTGCTGCCGTTCATGCCACACCTAGGCAACTTCTTTATTTGGCAACTCTCAAAACGGCGCGGTTCGGAACATGTTTGGGACAAACCGGGATGCAAATTTGACCATGCCGAGGAAGACTTAAAGTATTTTTAAGATCGTCTTGCGCCTTGATGGTCAGAATGTGTTGCAGCCTTCCTGGAGTCCAGTGTCAGTCCTTGTTAGTCACCAATGTGAGCTAAGTAGCGAAAGCTTTCCTGCAACAAGCGGCATTTTGACGGGTTCAACATTAAATCATAGCTTCGACATCTCTCCAAAACATGTTTTAAATTTTTGTCTTTCGTGGTTTACTTCATGCCTATACGGGAAGATACTCGATCACCACGCACACCCCTGCTAGGCATTTAAACATTTGGCGCATGACTCTCTGAAACATTTGTGGCGCTCGTTGAGATCCCAAATGGCATTCTCAAAAACCTTTACCTTCCGTAATGTGTATCATGGTGCAAAGTTCTTGAGCTTTCATCTTCTAATGTAATCTGCCGGTAACCAGACAGCGCCTAGTGTTGAGAAGTGCTTTACCCCACTCAGGTTTGTTCGACATCTTCTAATGTTGGCATTGGGTATTAATTCCTCAACAGAGCTTTGCTGAGGTCTGACGGATCTCAACATGACAGTACTTTGTCTTTCTCGACGACCACAACCATGTAGCTGGACCACTTCTGTTGGTTCCGTTAACTTTCCGATGACTTCGCTTGCTTCCATTCGCTCGAGCTCTGCTTTGACCTTTTCCTGCAGCGTCATAGTGACACGTCTTGCCGGCTTCATGGTCCTCTTGGCATCTTGGCTTGAGCTTGAGGCGATAGATGGCGTCCTTCATCTCACCTAAACCTTAAAAAAACAGCTGTAAGGCTCAGCCACTTTATACAGTTGTTCTACCGCTGCTACTTGCATAATGAGAGCCCAGACGTTCGGAAATCTCTCCGCTGAGCGTGGCTTTCACGTCGGTCGTCCACCACAAGAAAATCCGTCTCTATCATATTTCCCTTGCCGGACACACGAAGGAAAATTCTCGTCGAAACGTTCGTTCGAAAATCAAAGTAAAGCTTGCAGTATACGACGTTCCACTTTTGGCAGAGCTTTGTGCTGATCTTGCGAAGTTGGCTCGCTGCGATGAATGAGCAGGTCACTCCGGTGTCTAACTTGCACTTTGTTGGTGTTCCTTTTATGTCGACCGTGACTGTCCATTTGCTCGCTTCCGCAGTCGTATTCACTGATAATGATTCTAACCGAAAATTCTCCGGTTCTTCGGTTATCTCGTGCACTTTTCGGGCCAGTCTTTTCCATGGCTGCGTATTTACTTACACGCTCTGCAAAATGGTTTGGCTTGCCGCCGTTCATGAAGTCGTTTCCAGCGCTGGACATCTTCAAAACAAATTCATTGTCTCCATGGTTCAATGTAACACTTAAGCGCTCAACAACAAAAAGAAACGTTTGTTCCATTCTGCAAAGTTTCTTGTAGTGATGCACGTTGGGAAATTTATCAGCGCAGCTGAGGATGTTTATAAACTAGCCATCAAGGACGCTAAACTAACATTTTTTAATGTGACCTTACCCTCCATGTTACTCCACAGTCCTAAACAGTTTTGGCGTGTTATGAATGGAAACAAAACGAACGATATCTCGCTCACTAATAACGGTGTTGTTATTCCAAATGACCATTGTGCCTCCATTTTAAATGACATTTTTGTAAAAGCGTTCTGTGTCGATGATGATTGCTCCCACCCTGTGTACCCTAATTATAACTTTTTGCCTATGGATCCTCTTGTAATTGACTATGACGGAATTGTAAAGTTGATTGATAACTTAAAAACATCTTCGTCTTTTGGAGTTGACAATGTCACCTCCACACTCCTTAAGAATACTAAAAATTATATCGCAATTTACCTTTTCAAGATTTTTGAGCAATCTCTTGCATCTGGTGTATTGCCTGAGGAGTGGAAAATAGGGAAGGTGATTCCACTCCATAAACATGGCGATAAACAGAGTCCTCTTAACTATCGCCCCATTTCCTTAATCAGCACACCTTGTAAACTTTTAGAGCACATAATATTCACTCATTTGGTTAACTACTTGGACTCTAATTCCTTCTTTTCTCCATCCCAACATGGCTTTCGTAAATCCCTTTCATGTGAGACTCAACTACTGACCTTCACTAATGATGTGCTTTCCATACTTGACCGTGGATCCCAGATTGACTGTGTTTTTTTAGATTTCTGCAAAGCTTTCGACAAAGTTCCTCATAAACGTTTACTCTTTAAACTCAGTCAACTCAATCTCGATCCTAACGTGCTGTCTTGGATTACATGTTTTTTAACTAATCGTTCTCAGTTCGTTCATGCTAACAATGTAAATTCTTCTATGAAACCTGTTACTTCTGGTGTACCGCAAGGGTCTGTCTTGGGGCCCCTGTTGTTTTTAATTTACGTAAATGACTTACCACTGTGTGTATCATCATCTATTAGCCTCTTCGCTGATGATTGTGTAATTTATCGAGAAGTCACTAATACTACTGACATCACCCTTCTTCAAAATGACTTACAAGCTGTGGCTGATTGGTGTGATTTGTGGCAAATGTCCCTTAATACTAACAAATGTAAAGCGATGAATATCTCCCGTCGAATTACTATATCTTCTATTTACTCAATTTTTGAAATTCCTCTTGTAACTGTACCATGCTACAAGTACCTTGGGGTGCACATCACTTCTAACATGTCATGGAAAACTCATACTGACCACATTATCGCCAACGCTAACTCCATGCTTGGTTACCTAAAGAGAAACTTTAGGTTAGCCCCAGTGTCCCTAAAACTACTAATGTATAAAACCCTTGTCCGTTCCAAACTAGACTATGCCGCAGCAATCTGGGATCCGGGTCTCTCAACTCTCGTGACTGATCTTGAAGCCCTACAGAATCGCGGTGCCCGTTTTATATTTACTAACTATCATCGCACATCTAGTGTCTCAACTATGAAAACTAATTTATCACTTCCTGCTCTTTCATTACGCCGAAAAATATCTCGTTTGTGTCTTTTTTATAAAATTTATCATTCCAATACTTCGCTAAAAAACAAACTAATGTTAAATCCTGTTTTCATCTCGCCGCGCGTAGATCATCAATTTAAAGTCGGAATTCCTCATTGCATTACCTCAGCCTATTATAACTCTTTTATTCCAAGAACATCTTCAGAGTGGAATCGCCTTCCCGCGCAATTAGTAAACATACCGTCCTTTGACTTGTTTAAAAGTGCGGTGACTGCTTACCTATGTTAATATTTTTCTTTGTTTGTTTGCCTTGTTCTATAAATTTCTTAACTTGTTTACATATTTTTTTAACATTTTTAGTGCTTGGCTTTTAGTGTTTGTATATTGTTTGTATTCCAAATTTGTCTTGTACCACTCCCCTCTAATCGCCCCAGGGCCTTGAGGGTACTGAAATAAATAAATAAATAAATAGCGATGCCGGAACTCGCATCTCGGGCACTGCTGCATAATTCACCTTTACCATAGGTGTCAACTTCCTTCGACTTCGAGGCTGCTTGGATTTCTTGGCACTGCTCCTTACCGAGCTCCAGCAAGCTTGGTGCAGATAAACCCACTGTTTTTTCTGTACGTCGGATTTTCTCAGATAAGTTTTTCCTGAAGTTTGAGATCTCGAATTCCTAGTACGATTCTGCTTCAGAGCATCCTCTCTCCCATCTCTCCAAATTTGCAATGCTTCTCTAGGACTCGTAGTACCGTCAGCCACACGCTGAAGCCCCTTCTTCTTTTTGATCTGGTGTTCCAAACCGGAGTTCGTGATACGCAGTCGTTCGCGAGGTTCGACGTTGGTTTGAAAATTTCCTCGACCGTTGCTATCAGTAATTTGGCGCGTCGTACCTCTCTCCTTCGTTGTTGAACGTAAATGTGCTATACACTTTCCGCGCCTCTTCTCTGGTCGTCCTAAGCAAAGTCGCTGCTTGCACCTCTATTGGCTGCGCTGTGAGCAGGGTCGCCGTAGAGAAAAGTTCAAAGCTCCAGACCTGCCAGCTCTGCTAGGCATCCTCAGTCGTGTCCAAGGGCTTGGGGAGGGGGGGGGGGGGGTGGCAGTCGCGACGCCATAAATCCGATGCGGCGTTGCAGTGCTGAACGTGGCCACGGGACGTATCCGTTCCCGCAGTGCCTGGCGTACTATTGATGCCGATGGCAAAGGTCTGAGCCTGCTCGACGTATGCCGGCAGTCCCAGCCTCACGCACTCTGACACCATGTACATGGTTGTGGGTTCATGTGACGGACGACCGTTTATTCAGCAGAACACAAGTATATTTACGCAGCAACGATTAGATGCACTGATGATAGGATGCGCAGAACGACTGCGCATAACATGGTATAAGCGCGTGCGCATGACGGTGCGCGTTCATTACTCACGTTACAAGTATTGGCTTCCATTGACATCAGATCAGCTGCCATTGCGGTTTCTTTGCTACAAAGCCCGCATATTCTTCTTCAGCATACCTTTCGCACAATCCAATTGTTTTGTTTTTGAGTCAGTTATGAGAAAGCTTGGAGACAGTCCCTTAGCGAAACACCGACAGCCACAATGAGACTTCCAGAAGGTTTGATTTAAGTTATTTACATGGTCTGTTACCTTCGTGATTTGTTTCAACCGAGGATGGAGTGCAATGCAGTGCCATTAGAGATCCTGCACGCACACGATATATTCAACGTAGAGCGTGAGCCAGCGACTATATTAAGGACATCATTTCCGAGAAAAGAGATGCGCCGCGGAAACTTCGTGTTGAATTTCAAAGCTCTCAACCGCCTTGACCAAGTTGACCGAGGAGCATAATGTCGTAACATCGAGCACGACGAGTCGTGTTTTGACACGCGCCATCGGCAACAAGCCGTTTTATTAGCTAAGGGCCGACGAAAAGGTTCCTACCCGAAACAGGGTGTGGGACCACGATTTTATCGCGGAGCGCTCCTCCAGCCCCGCAGAGAGCCCCGACGTCGTCTCTTCACGCAGGCTCACGTGCGTTCGGTCCTAATGAAACGGGTTTGCACTGATTAGATGCATATCATGCGTCCAGTGCATGGGCTCAGAACGAATAAGGAATTTATAACATTTCGGGCTCCTCTTTTTATATATGAAGTTTGCCTGACAGCGAGTCATCGTCTCCTCTTGTCCTTCTGACAGGTGAAATGGGAAGTGGACTACGTTGATTTTAACTTTTGACCGCCATGATCAGAATGGTCGGATTTCGAGTCAAATGGAGTATAGAAGTCTGTCCTTCACTTTGTCAAGGAGAGACTGATACAGTATAGACCAGAATGAAACCACGAGGAAAACTGTCATGGCGAACACTTTGCTGATTTTAACTTGGACACTGCCCGAACTAGAAAGGGCTTTGTATTCGTCGACGTAATAGTATAGGACACGTTGAAAAAGGGTTAAATTATGCTGGCCTCCCGAAATCAGACAGCGTCAAAACTCCACAAAGAGTGCCAAGAGAGGTCGCCATAAACTTCGCAGCTGCGACTTTTGCTACATTATGCACGTCAAGACGCACACGTCACTTCACGAAGATTTTGTAAGTTCATTATGGTCATTATTAGTCACGCGGTGCCTACCTACGCGGATCAGGTCTGGTTTGGTTTTTAGAGACCGTAGTCATTTGACGTTCACAATGCGGGTTCTCCAAACGCCCGTTCTTAGAAATTTGCGCACGCCTCCTTCCGCGCGTGATGACCCTTTACCCGCTACTTTTTTGCCGAACTTACATAGAACATTTTGACGAGAGTAGAATATTAATTTTATTTATGTTTGAAAAAGAACACCTTAGAAAAGGGGTCTGTTTTACTCGCCCATCCGTTCTCTGAAATTCTGGCGGCAGATAAAATAGAAGTTTTTAGGATCGGTGTATCCAAACGGTGTACCCAAACGCAACAAGGATGGCGTCGACGGCTTATATACTAGGGGTTTTGCAACGCAGCGCAGCGCGCGCTTACGTTTCCCGCTTGCAGCGCCAATGCGGCAAACAGAGCGTAATAATCAAAAACAAATATTTATAAACGCCAAACATATGCGCTTAGCAAGTACTTTTTGTTTACCAATAATAGTTAAGATAAATCTCAATCAAGCCGGCTAAAACAAGAGACAAGCTAAAATCAGTATAAATGTTGTTGGCTGTATTCAGGCAAAACAATACAATCCATAGCGCCGAAGATTTAGGCCTTCAACTATGACCGAAACTGAGACGAACGCGAGCAAACATACTTTGCGAGCCTGCTACTATTTAGGTCTGAGCTGGAGCGAGTTTGAAGTCTTGATAATATTGATAATATTTATTTGCACTCAGAAAGAGATGCCGGTGAGAGCAGAAAGACCGAGGGTCCATGCCAGAGGCCTGCAGCACCAAAAGGAGAGAAAAAAAAATAAAGGAAAAGAAGGAGGACTGGGAAATCCCTATAGTGAGTCGTGGCCGACACCGCGGAAGCCCCAAACCCAGCCAGCGGCGCAGGCGCCCCACTGCACCCTACAGTCAGTGGTCACGTAGGGCGCTCTGCAACACCAACCAGCTCGATGGTCCGCAGCCTCCGCCACAACCCACCCCAGGGCAAACCGGGATGCTACATTACACTTTCGGTTCATTCAGCACGCAGGTGTCTGGCGATGGCACTGCAGAACGTCCTACATTCATCCTTATTTGTGGGGAGATTGTCCGTCAGTTCACAGGGCAGTGAGCGCCATAGGTCTACTGACCGCACCAGGAAAGAGCCTCTATGACGCTCTGTGCGAGATAGAAGGGGCTGTAGGGTCCCTGTACGGGTTTTCCGCACTTGCAAAAGAGGCAGCGATTTTTCGTCAAATTGGAGAACGAGAGCCAGGAGTCGCATCGAGGAGACTTTGCGACGAGTGGACAATGGGGTCCAGTGAACCGCGCGCAGCAGTTGGGCTGTTCCGATATCCCGATAAGGGGGTACCAGCGGGGACTGCTGGCGAAGGCTGGCGTATGCTGCTCGTCGCTGAACACTCTCCAGAGCAGCTACTAAGTGTACTTGCGCAGGATCCCAAATAGAACTGCAATACTCTAGGTGGGGGAGCACCAGTGCAGTGAAGAGGTGTTTCAGAGTTTGTGGGCCCATTCCCCTGGATACCCGCAGAGCAAAGCCGAGCATCCTTCGGGCTTTGGATAGAACACTGCTGATATGGTTAGTGAAGCGCAACTTGCTGTCAAGGGTTACACCAAGCAGCCTTATGGCAGCAACCCGACGCAAGGGGTCCCGGCAAGGGTGGGAGCTTGGTGGGAAGGCTGCTGCTGATGGTGGTGAACAAGCATTGAGGTACACTTTGCCTCGTTCAGAGGCAAGCGGTTCATGCGAGACCACCGGACGACAGCGTTGAGGTCTTCTTGCAGGCGTGGGTAGTCAACGCTGGGACGAGCTACCGGCATAATCAGGGTCAAATCGTCGGCGTAGAGCAGGGGTTTGGAGACCAGGTTGACGGTGATGTCATTTATAAAGATGTTGAAAAAGGTTGGTCCCAAAACACTGCCCTGTGGTATGCCCGAGAGTACATCAGACCAGGTGGAGGAAGCTCCGTGATAGACAACCCGTTGGCGACGACCACTCAGAAAGTTGGACATCCAGTCAAAACAGCTTCCTGTAAATCCTAGGCGTCGGATTTTCTGAAGGAGTAGGCTATGGTCTACCTTGTCGAAAGCCTGTTTGAAATCTAGCTGGACAACTTCGCAGGGGATTCTGCCATCCAAGCTATTGCTGAGTGTGTTGACAGCGGTGGCGAGAGCGAGTTCACAACTGCGGTTCTTACGAAAACCGAATTGGTGTGGTGATAGTAGTTCTTCGGACTCCAGATAGTCAAGGATTTTGGCATTGAGAATACGCTCCATTGTGCGGCAGATTATGGATGTGGAAGATATTGGTCGATAAGAGGACACAGTAGAGAGTGGTACACTGCTGCCCTTGTGAATTGGAGTGACGTGTGCCGTCTTCCATTGTCGTGGGACGGAGCCGCTAGAAAGAAGGCTTCCGAACATTCTAGTAAGGACAGGACAAATCGAGGTGGAGCAGGCACTAAGGAGCGCCGGGTGAAGTCCATCAGGCCCAGCGCACTGTGTGGGCTTGATCCGAAGTAATGCCCTCATGGTGTCGTCTTCCGTGATGGTAGGTGTGGTAAAGGAAGGAGATCCAGGAACTGTGTTGAACGTTGCATACTTTAAGCAGTCTTGTGGCAGTGTCCACGCAGAGGAAAAATGATCGTTGAAAAGCTCAGCAATGTCATATGGGCTTTGTAAAATGTTGCCGTCACAAGTGAATTCGGGCATGGCGGACGATTTTCTTTGGCTGTTAATGTAGGCCCAGAACAGTTTGGGGGAGCGGGCAGCCTTTTCGGCAATTCTCTGCACATACTGTCGGTGTGAGAGGTGGACGAGTTTTTCAATTCTTTTTGAGCTTGTCTAGCGAGGGCAAGGATCTCAGGGCGGCGCTGCACCTTGGCCTTCCGAAACAGTCGCTTCTTGCGATGGGAGAATCTGATAATTTCCTTAGTGATCCAGGGAGACCTACTGCAGCCAGAGACAGATCTCACAGGAACACAGTCACGCTGAATGGCGTCCATAAAGTCCAACCAAGTTTCATACCCAGTGTCTGGCGAGGGCTCGTCAAGGACCATGGACCAGGGGGCAAGGTGAACAAGTCTGTTCAGATGTGTCGTGTCAGTCGCAGAGAAATTTCGCACTTCCTTGGCATAACGACCGAACTTAGGCACAGAGAACACAGTCTTGAGGAGAATGGCACTATGGTCTGAACCAGCAAGGCTGGGCTCCAAACAACATTCTGAAGTGAGTGCCATGTTGCTGACAAAAACCAAGTCGAGGAAGGACTCCTTCTTTGCCGCAGAGGTATATGAAGGCTCACTGCACACCTGGGTATACCCAGAAGTCTCCATGATATCAAGCAGGAGGTCATCGGTTTGGTTCGAGGGGATGGGGGAGGTGAGGTCGGAGTAGTCAATGTGAGCATTGAAGTCACCAGAAATGCAAATGTTCGAGTACGCCTTGGGGTCGAGAGACTGAAGAGACTGATTAAGTAGCCCATAGCTTTCTGCTTGCTTGGTAGGTGGGCAATACACAGAGCCTAGCAGCATTTTCCCTGCTTGTGTACAATCTCTACAAACACAGCCTCCAGGTCAGGGCGTTCCAGGTCGGTGCGTCTGCGGCTCACAAGTTGGCGTGGCACTAGGATCATCACGCCTCCACCATGATGTGAGCGATCTTTCCGGTAGACGGCGAAGCGGTTGGGGTCGGCAAGTTGACTGTCGTAGATGGAGTCATCCAGCCACGTTTCACATAGCGCCACAACGGTGGCTGGCGAAGTTGCCAGGAGTGTATGTAGGTCTCGCAGCTTGTTCTTCACAGAGCGAACATTTGAGAACCATACCGCGAGAGGTGCTGACACGGCCGGCTTGCGAAGCGAGCACTTGGTCGAAGGTGCGGGCTCGGCAGTAGGGATGTCACGGGAGGTGGTCGACGATGCCTCGAAGAGGCTGTCGTCAAATGAAGGCAGCTGGCACATGCCGCAGTACCAGGGCTCAACACAGTTTGACAAGCGCCGATACGTGGACAATGCGAGGCGTTCGCACTTCCTATGCAGCCAAGCGTCACATCGGTCGCATTGTAATGCGGCCGCATTGTCGTAAACAGGCTTACAGCATCGGGGGCAGATGGGGCGTGGTCCAGGGTTCCGCGGGCCAGGGTTGAGCGAGACGTCTCCGGCAATGAGTAGCAGCCAGGCGACGTGCGGGCGGGCGGACGGCAGTGGCAGGCTTTTAGGCCTAATGGCAACCGAGCAGTGCACTAGGTTGGCGGCGGTACTGATGGAGATCCCCCGCTGGGGAGTCGACGGTCCAGATCCCACGGGTGCCCGGAACATTTATCCAGCGGAGCTTCAGCGATAAACAGTAAACAGTAACAATAAACTTGTTTTTAAGCTGCAGGTATCGTGCCACAAACGAAACCCCCTCGGAGCCACGAAGTAGCGATACGTTGCCATGTCAACGGTTACGGTGTCTCTTTAGGCTTAGGAACGGCCCGAGTCAGGGACGATTTGTAAAATAGTGCGAGCCCAGCGCTCATTCTTTGTTACTTGAGCGAGATAAAGCAAGGGAAAGCCGCTTGCATCATTCGTTGGCAATGAAATTGGCTAATACTGCAGCGACCATGATGAATATGCTCCGAAGCGAGCGGAAAGGGCGCCGCCATGTTTGCCGACGCATCCCGGCCCCAAGCAAAGAGGGGCCCCACGCTATTTCTCGAATTTCGCGTTGGGGGCGAGCGCCAAGGGAGGAGCGATGGCATGAAGTCTATCCAGAATGAGGTACGTTAGTAGGCCCCCGAAAATTAGTTTTTCGTAATATCTTTCGAGGAGCAGCGTTTCGTAAATTTCTGCGCGTACACCACCCCGACTTTCCGTCCGCAGTGCGGGAAGCCCGAGGCTTCGTGTGACGTGGGAATGATGGAGGGGATGCAATTTTCAGGGCTGCGAAATTAGCCGGCGTACATAGCGGACTGTTTTTAGATCGATGCCCTCGGAGAACCCGCGTTCTGGACGTCAAAGGACTGCCGCCTACCGAACAGGCCGACTCCGCTCGAGCGTGACGCCGTTCTTTATGGCGCTGCGTGGTCTGGTAGTTCGACTCCGGCGTTTAGACCTATAAGGCGCATTCACAAAGCGGCGTTCGACATGCGTTAAGCCGTGATACGACGGCAAGTTAAGGCCGGTTCACACACTTGCTTACGCAAGTATGTGAACGAGCCGTTACTGGTACATCCGTGCTTTGCATGCCGCCTGCCCAGCCGTTCCATTACGTCTCGGTCGTAGTATCTTGACGTGTGAGACACCGCAACGTAGATAAAGGACAAACGTTTCTGTGTGAATAAGTCTTTAGTAAATACACGAGTCGCGTTTTTGCCATCCTCAGATGTCAGCAGTTAGGTTAATGTTGTAGATAAAGTATCGTGCCTAAAACGTCGCTCTAACCGAAATAGGTTGTTTTTATGACTTTGCGGAGCTTTCCCTTTTTTTTTTTTTTTTTGGAAATTCGCATAAACGTAAAGTAGACGACATCTTTAAATTCCTAACCAAATTAATATTTTAAAGTTATTTACTAGATTGTGCAAAATGTTTTTTTGCATGCGCAAACAGATGTTATGAGTGCATGCTGATAATATTTGGTAGGGAAAAATACACAAGGAGAACATAGCTAAACACCTAATATATTGCAAAATGTCTAAATTCTGATATTAAGCAGACTTGTAACCTGTCGGTTTACTTGATTTTATTAAACTGAGTTACGAATAATACTGATGGTGCACCTGTGCAAAAAGTCAGCCGAACAACAACATCAAAACAATTTCGCGCTTATAAAAAAAAAAAATGGACCGTTTTTATTTGAAGCGAGCAGTAAATATGATCTGGTTCTAAGCATATTCGAAATTTCAGTACCGGAAATAAGCACGTACTTATTTTTATGTTTTCAACAATTTGGCACGGTTTGGCACGACGGTAAATGGTCTATCCTCCATGTTTGACACTATCATCTCAACTATCTGTTTCGGTGGCGCGAAGAATGCAGGCAATGAGGAGGTGCTCCGTACAAGCAACAAACGCATTGATTACCTTGAAAGAAAACATATTCGGTAGACATCTGCCTGGCTGGGTGAGAATTAAAGTCCGAGCTGCTGCCGCTCCGCGTGCTTTCAGTCACCTTCGAAGAAGAAACCGAGTTGGTATCGAAACGTCGGGTTTCCTTTCGAGTTTTGGTTGGATATATATTTTTCGGGCATCGATTACCGTTTTGCAAGACACAGGGCTGGCACTGACCCTCTAAGGTGTGAGATGATGCTACTCTAATCACCTCGTCTTCGTTCATATGCCCTTACTCATCTTATTTCCTCTTGCCAATATTCTTTCCACCCAGCCCCCTTCCCCGTGTAGAAGAGCCTGCTAGAGCCATGTTCGCGGCTTAACTTCTCTGCCTCCTAATCATCCTCTCTACCTTGGTTGGTTATTCGCACACCCTTAGCGTCTGGCGCGTTACGAAGACGAAGGTAAACTGTTTTTTCCGGGCACTCTGGCAACGGCCACTGAGTTATGGCGGGGCTGGGTAATAATCCGAAACCGAGGACACGTTAAATGTAAGCGTTTCTTCATATTCCCGAAGCGCGCGGTGTATACACCAGCTGCCATAAACACCGCTCCCTCAAATCGCCCCACGCGCATAAGTAGCGACATCACCGCTGCACATCAAAACTCGTCTGAAAGGGTCTTGCCGGGTGCCAAGAATAAACCAGCCCCGAGGGCAGGTGATAAAAATATTTGCCGCTATGCACGCGCTCGCTAAAGGTTCCGAACCATTGCCAACAGCAGTAGGTGAAACTTGTTCCGTTCCGGCTTCAATTATGCTGGCGGTACACCGATTTCTCCCTCGGTCTCCATCGCTGTCTTCGAGCGGGCGTTCTCCCCTCTACATTGAGAAGCGCTTTGGTAACGGGCAAATTTGGAACGCATCCCAAGTATGTGAAACCGCGTTCTTTTCCTTTACGGCGGCAGCCGTTATTCGCGTCTCCAGCTCGTTGCTCGCCCTCCTGCGGCGGAAATGGGAAGCACTCTAGTGAGGGTCCCCGGTTCTCCTGCTCAGCGGGCACGGCGGAACTGCTCGCGATCATGGCTCGCCAAATGTAATTTCCGAATGCAAACAACGCTTCTCACTGTTTCAACGTAGTGCTGCAGCCGGTATAATTGTACCTTATTAGAGAGTTCTAGTATTGCGTATAGAAGGAAGCGATGTGCGTTTGTGTAAGCGTTGCGTGGTCCACTGCACACCGCGCGTCGTCACCATGCCATAATCCAAGACCGCAGTTTTGGGCTCCGCGCACGCGACAGTTTGGAGCACGCAACGCTAACGCAAACACACAGTGCTTGCGTTTGCTCATATACACAGTACTAAAACTCACAACCGTTTCAACGGTTTCCAACGCCAACTGAAACGAGTGAGCAGACGTGCATGAGCGGTTAGGAGTTCCTCCGAACTGGAAAGGCTGAAATTAACAAATAAAAATAAAAAGATAAAAATAAAAACGAAATGTTTTAGGAAGATTGGTAAATAATAAACACAAAAACAGAATTGTTTTTTTTTTTGTGTTGTTGTTGTTGTTTTTTTTGGGGGGGGGGGGGCGGGGGGGTTGTTTTGAAATGATTGGTGGTAACTTTAGAAGTTTTGCCGATTGCCAAAAGTGGCAACTTTTATACACCATATGCTTTACGGAGAGTTAATGTAATTTTACATAGATTTCCCAGATTAGCCAGAATGTTTTCATTTAATTTAGACTATTCTTATTTGATAACTTGTTAATTAAAAATGCTACGATTGAACACCAGTGATGATAATGTGCACACTTTTCATTGCCATACTTGTTTGCGCGCTTGAAGTTAGATCATAAGCAACAAATTATATTAGAGCTTGAAAAACTACGTATTAAAATATCTTAATGGTATAATCATTTCAATACAAATTGCGGCAATGTAGTGCAGGCCTCATTTGTTTTCTTTTAGCATATGAAAAACTCTGACATCGTTATCAAGATAGACAAGACAGTCAAACACTGGACGTAATATAAAATCCTATACGTCACGTGTTGCTTTAAGAAAACACACACTTCTGCTCTTTGACTCAGATTCCGTCTTTGGTTGTTTTGTAATGAAAACAGCGTTTTTTTTGTACGTCGTTGTGAACATATCGTAAGAATCGAATTAATTTTGTTATTCTTGTGCTGGGAATAATGTTAAAGCCATTAATCATCTAAATACCCAAAACATATTAAAAGGCTAGCAGTGCATTATTTCACATGACAATTATCTGAGCGAGAAAAGGCAGCGAGAACACAAATATCAGCGCAGAGTTTTTCAACAAATACAATACATTATGTTACCTCTAAGGAGTATGAAAGACACTGTCTTTAGAGGGACAATAAACTATCCACATTATTTTGAAGTGCCTGGGTCGTACACGTATGTCACAAATAAAGTTTCCGCGAACCACTTTTTGATCAGTAATTACGCTGTGAGAACACATCTTGAGTTGTAGAAAGGATTCTAAATTAACTCCTATACCGTGAAATTACAATTACAATTAACACCTATACGAGAAGATATACCTGAAGCCAGAGCTAAGTCAGTCAATGGGCTCATCTATCTGAATTCTCAATAGTTTTTCTTCTTGCTACTTACTTCCTTTTTCTTAATCTTCTAGTTTATTTCGGGAAATTTCGCGTCTTTTTTGTGTTTTATTTTTAAATGTATCTTCTTCTTTAGGTAAGAAAATTGGGAGGAGATTGTACGAATTGAAGGAGACATCAGTAAATGTTCGTTGCTAGTTGAAAGAACTGTGCAGTCTGTCCTGTCCCTAAGTGTTTTTATTCTTTCTTTGATTCTTGCCGAGAAATGAAATCCAAAATAGAAATAAGTCTCGGTTTCGTTCCACACATTAAAACGCCTCCTAACGTAAATATTACGATAAACACTTTTTTCTGGGATAAAGCGTGATTTCCGTTCCTATAACATTCTAAGCTTCTCACATAATCAGAAATAATTTGTATCGTTCAGTGAAGCCAGCACAGTAGATAGCCGTAAACAACTTGCTACCTACTGGCAAGCATCTCCGACACTCACTATAACAGCCATTTTAAAAAAACGAGTGGCGCCACCTATTGTGAATTGGAGTCGCGAATGTATTTAATCTAGGCTGCATGTATTTTATGTAGACTTGCGGCCCGTGTATTTCATGTAGGCTTGCGGCCCGTGACGTCGCAGCCTCACGTGACGTCATGGTGCCCACGACGGGTCACAGTTTTACTGTGTCGTCATGATGTACGTCACTTGACGTCACGTGACAAGTATCGTGACGTTTAGTGGGGAAATTTCTCGGCTAGATTTATCGAGAGAACATGCCAGTGTGCTGAGTATGATTGTGTCGTGTGTGCGGCAGGGCGTGCAGCAACGTGTGCGGCAGAGCGCGCTGAAGAGTGTGCCGCACTTCGGAGGTTCATTTATTATTTTACTATCTATTCGCGAATAATGTTCATAAATAAATGGTAGAATAATAAATAAACACAACAAGCAACCCGGGATTTCTTCTTTTTTTTTGACGCGTGACGTTGCGGTGCGTGTTTAAAAAGAATTTGTTGCTCTCCATCGAGCGTATATACGTTTTTATAGTTTTTTATTTGTTGCGCCGCGGTTGATTAAAATGACTCTCCGCATCTGTTTCGTACTTTAAATTTTCGGTACTGTATTTAAGTTCAGAGACACTCGAGCACTTCCAGCTAGCGCACCAGCTTTTCAAGTGCTGTTTCGATGAAAAAAGTGGATGTTGTAAACACGATAACAGAGAGCTGTGGTAGATAGTGTTCTGCGGAAAACGGGTCCAGCGGGGAGCAGCCTAGTTCATTTTTCGTGGCGAAGGCACGAGTTCCTGCTAAGGAAACGAAGCTCTAGTTTATGGTCTACAAAATTCCTAATAATGAGCCATTGGAATCATATAATTAAACAAAATATTAAAGAATGAAGAAAAGAAATAATATATACTTGAAACTGAAGTTTGTATCGGATCACTTATTTATTTTTTAAGAATAATATACTTTAACTTTATCGAAGTAAATAATCAATCGCGTTCGCTGCCCGCCCACTGTTTCGATATGCGCTTGGATGATGCACTTCAAATCCTCCTTCGTTCGCTCGTAGCACGATTCAATTAGGAAAACTTCGGGTTTTACCTACCTGCCCTGCGAGCACAGATGACGTAAAGACGAAGGCCGGCTGACTAAATTGTCGACCTCCGGCGGCATACGGGAAAGTCTTATCTGCCTAAACCGCAAACACTTTCCTCGTCACGTTGCAGAGTGCACTCAGATGCTTTTTTTGTATTTTGCCCCTTCTTTCGTGTCGCTCTGAGAAATATAATTGTTGCATCAAGTGCCACGAGCGATAGCAAAAGCAACCAAAAGAGACAATTGCCACAGAATTGTTATATTCAAGAAAGAAAAGAAAAACAAAATCAAGGGGTGTTGTGAACGTCTCCAAGTCGCCACTAGAAAGCGTATTCGCGAACAAGCAACGCCTCGGAAGATTGCTCGCTAGAGAGTCTGCAAAGCCCCCCAAAACTAGGGCCTACAGGCCCATCCAGACAGCAGACGTTTGCTCACGTTTTCCTACGTAAAGACTTATTCACACCGGCGCGTTTGCTTACGCGTTTTCTTTCATTACGAATCGCAGGAGCATACGTGCTTCGGATGTCGTGAGCAAAGTTGCTCTTTATCAAATTAGTTGCCATGCTTCTACGAAGTACATTTGTCCCGGTGATTTTCGTCGTAAGCAGATGCGAGCTCCGTAACGTAACGCAATTGTAACGTAAGAGAACGGGACTGTGTGAACCGGCATTTAAAGGCTGGTTCACACAGTTACGGAAGGCCCCGTCTGCTTACGCCACAACAAATGTCACGGGGACATCTGTGCTTCGTATTAGCATGGCAGTGGGAAGCGGACAACCTGACGCAGGTTGTCCGCTTCGCCACGACAGGGGACATCTGTGCTTCGTATTAGCGTGGCGTGGAAAGCGGACAACCTGACGCACGATGTCCACTTCCCAACGGCATTCTTGGCGACAACCTCAGTCACACCCCGGCTCAACTACAATCGGAATCTGACGCACCTCCTTTATCAAACTCCGACCACATCGGGATGTCATCTGCGTGGCACCATTGGTTGTACAGGCAGACGTTTCGTCTCGAAGCAGGCTCTTCTGTTCAACACGGACGGACGTGAAACACTGGAACGCTCGGTCGCCGCAGCCCCTGGTTCCTATGCATGGACTTTTTGACCGACTGCAATCCTTGGGACTTGTTCTACGACATGTTTTGGGCAGCCTGCAAGGACTCTAGCATACTCAAAAACGACAAGGTTAAACCGTGAATACCAGGTTCCATCAGGAAATTATCAATCAAGACAAAGCGCCTCTTCAGAAAGGCATTGAAAAGTCAAGACCCAAAACATTGGTCAGCATACAACGACCTCCACCGATCGCTAAAAAAGAGATACGAGTGTCCTACCAGATATGCCTTTGTAACATCGCCAGCCAGGCCAGAGCGTGCCCCAAGCGGTTCTGGCAGCTCTTCGGCTCCCGGCAGAGAAATAATACCGCTACCCAGCTCCACCCTTGAACGTGGCCTCTCTGACAATCCACAGGACATTGCGAACTCCTTTGGCGAATACTTCAGCAAGGTAGTGCCACGTTTCAACATCCCCTGCCCACTCTGCATGGGGCAGCCACTCGGCAGACCAGACTCACTCACGCAGGCCGTTCCTATGTTCGATCCTCCCTTGGTGAGGGCAGATGAGGTTGAATCTGCCATCTCAAGCTGAAGAGCAGTGCTTCACCCGGGCCAGATGGCATACCCCCACCACTACTCAAGGCCTGTGCTCCTGCTCTCCCTCTTCCTCTGGCCATTCTGTACAACTACACGTTTTCCCGGGCCCTCATCCCTCAGGTGTGGAAACTGGCGCACGTGAATCCCAGTTCACAAAGGGTCAGGTAAACCCTTGAACGTTCTTGAAAAGTACCATCCAGTTAGCCTCACCTCCAGCCTTTGCAACATTTTTTGAAAGTCTCATCTGCAGCAAAATTTCGAGCACCTCAAAACGAACAATCTTTTCTGCAATACCCAACACGGTTTCCAGGAATGGACGGAGTTGTGAAACTTTGCTCTCCATCCTGCACCATGACCTGAGTGGCGCCCTTGACAGCTCCAAAGAAGCCGACGTTCTTTCCCTGGATTCTCTAGTGCATTCGACAGTATTAACCACAACCTCCTCATCTCCAAGCTCCCAGGCTTTGGTATGTCTGGGACGACCCTGGAATGGATAACAGACTTCCTGACAAATCGCCGCCAGCAAGTCCGCTACCAGGGTGCCTCTGGTCAGTGGCACGATGAAAGCGGGCGTGCCACAGGGATCCGATGATTGGGCCGCTGCTGTTTAACCTGTACATTAACGATCTAGCGTCCGGCATTGAATCTAACATCCTACGATACGCCGACGACTACGTCCTATACCACACCATTCACTCCACTAATGACCGGCGGATCTTGCAGTCCGACCTTCTCAATATTTCTAGATGGTCTGACCGTAATGGCCTGTTCCTAAATCCAGACAAGTCACTATATCTACGAATTTCACGAAAACGAATACCGACCGACGTGACCTACATGGCCCACGGCACACGCCTACAAGAGGTCACCGAGACTAAGCTTCTCGGAGTCTGTTTTGATCGATGCCTGCCCTTCAGGACCACACGTCGACTACGTTTGCAAAGAGCAAACAGGCTAAGAGGGTTCATAACCCGAATGTCCAGGGCCATGCCGCACCAGGCCTTCTTTACGCTGTACACAGCCCTCGTACTGCCAGTCCTGGAATGCTGTGCCACCATCTGGAGCCCCCACCAGACCGACCTCCAAAAGCAGCTTGAGTCCATGCAAAGGAAAGCGTTGAAGACTGCTCTACACATACAGGATAGGGCAAGCAAACTTCCCCACGAGAGGCGGTTACAGACCCTGCGGTGGTCTAGACTTGACAGACGTAGACTCTTCTCCAGGCGGGTACTCCTATACAAGTTTCTGCATGGTGACTGCCCCATCCCGGAAGGTTACCTACGGCGGTCAAGGCGGGACCCACTGAGACTTGAGCAGCGCCTGGCACGCACCACTAGTGCCTCCTCCTCCCTCTTTACTCAAGCCCCCAGCTATGGAACTCCTTGCCAATTGACGCTGGGAGGGCCCAAAGTGTCGTCAAGTTCAAAGACTTGGTGCGGTACAGGGATGTGTAAATCCTGTGACCAGCTGGACTTCGAAACAACCCACCTCACCTGTACATATATATGTTTCATTCTCATGTATTCTCTACTTGTTAACATACAGCTGAGGAGGCAGCCAGCACTTGGATGCACGGGCCTCTGCCTTTGAGCTGCCTCAGGCTCTGGGCTATATGGAAGTAAAGCCAGTAAACTCCTTTGAACCTCTGAACCTTTGGCAACCAGTTCAAGGAAGTAGCTTGGCGGGTGACATGCGAGACACCGAATGTTTCGGTGATTTTTTTCGAAATTATGTGACAAGTTTCGAAATTTCATCGAGCAGCTTTGAAGCAGCCGGAGATGTTAGTTATTGCGAGGCTGGCGATGAGTTTGATTAGCCGTAATCGCGCTTTACATCGGTGCTTTAGTAGGCAAGTAAACATTTAGGTATTTGGTAATGTGACAGTCGCCATAGCACCCGACGGTCAGAAAAATGATCGAGTCATTATCTGGTTACACTCGTGTCGTGGCTTTCCGCTTACGTCGGCGCGTTGTGCATCGCATCGCGGATGCTGCTCGTGTCGGCGTACTCAGTCTTTCTCAAATACGGGTTGCTGGGCTCCCACGTGACGTGGAGAGAGAGAGAGAGGGAAGTGTCGAGAGAGGGTGCGGTCAGAAAGGGTGTGCGAGAAGTCGGCGGCCGGAGAGGCTGGAGCAGCCAAACCACGAGGGAGCGCTTTGGCGCTGCCATGCGGCTGTCAGCGGACTAGCATGGCAGAAGCATTCGACGCCAGCTGAGTGGGCCATGGGCTGTATCCAATCCTAGTAAATCTGTCATGTTGGAGGATGAAACAGTAAATGCACCAGGGCGTTTCACTCGATTCGATATTCTCTCTCTTTTCTTTCTCTTTATTTCCCACTATTTCTCTCTCTCTCTCTCTCTCTCTCTCTGTTTCTCTCCGTCTTATTTTTCATGTATACGTTTTTCTGTCGTCGTGACGGAATTGAAACGAATGTTAACCATCCGACGCTAACGAGAATTTTATGCGATCCTCCAACGGGAAGCGCCCCGCCAGGCATCCATTCTCTGGCACGACTAATGCAATTCGTGATACGCAAACAGCGTGCCAAAATTCCGAAAGCGGGCGAATGTTACCCCGTCCGCGTGGATGCTTGGCATTTCGAAGCCCCCTGATTCATGGGTTGCGCTCATGAACTTTGTTGTGCGGGGAACAGATGCAGTCATTTGCATTTCCCTTTTTCTTTTTCGTTTTTCTTAAAACCTGATGCAAAGCTGAGATGTATGATCGCTCCATACATATGTGTACTTCGAACATGTCTCCAGACAGTTTTATGTGACGAATGTGACCGTCATATTTAAGGAAGAAACCCGCCTCAAACACTGCGTCTTTGGCGCGACGCATTAACAGCATGAGCGCAGATTTAGTGCGCGCCAACTACACTCTCTGTAACTTGCACCATGGTACACATGACGTTGGGAGTCGCGTGCACATCTGATTAGCGTGTGGTAAAAGCGTATAATTACCTTTTTTTTAAATATTGAAACAAACAGACAGGCCTGAATAGTTGCTCTCTTGTTTGCAGCGCGACGAAACTTGCGCACAACGGAAATGGGGAGGACTCGCTTTCGAATGTCCTCTGAATGCGGAAATGTGTCTCCGTGAGCAAAACGCTAATTAAGAAAACAATAAATCGAAAAGAGGGACAGGAATAATTAACTCACCCACTCCGTTAAAATATTATGTACACAGGATGGCGCAAAGCGATCATTAGCCTTAATTCATTCTCACCCGACTTTGTATGTGATTCCTTACAGTTCTCTTTCTCACGCGTCCTCCTTTGTTTTGTTGTTTGTGTGCGATCTTCGTAATTACCCGGGATTTTAGTGCGTGTGGTTTTTTTTTTTTTGGGTGGGGGGGGGGGGTTTGTTTACACAGGAGACGGGTTTTTGTCCCCTTTTGCAAAAAACTTTGCGGCAACTCCGCCGAGCAACAACCATCCGCAGCTCGAACCCAGCACATTTAAAACCCCTGCCTCAGTTTCACATTTCTACCGCCGGGCCGCGCCAGATTTTGCTGCCCATTCGCGTTGGCAGGTAGCTCGCCGCTTCCCTACTTTCCTGTCTTCTCCGCGGGGTGGCGTCGCCTCCTCCGACGAGCCAACGAGGAAATTAGGTTACGAGCTCCAACTCAAAAGCGAACCAAACTTCAAGTTCGCGCAGGGCCTTCACACATGACCGTGTGCTTCGTCTGTGGGAAGGCAACACTGCCGCAACGTTGCACACTTAACGACGCGAGTCAGTAAGCGTGAGGATCTGGAGAGAGAGAGAGAGAGGCTAGCTGGTTCGAGGCTTTGTGCGAGAGCAACGAAGGATTTGCCTACGCCGCTTTTCCTGCTGTTCTAGCGAGCGCGCGTTTCGCTTCATTGGCTTTCTCGTCTGACAACGCAATCTGCCGGACAAATCTTTCTTCTTTTTTTTTCTCGTCACAATTTAACTTGCGGTTTTTGCAGGCGCCTTTCTCCTCCGCGGGAGTCGGAAGGTCGGCAGTTTGTTTGTCGTTATCGCAGCCAATGAAGACTAAAAGAAAAAAAACATATATTCAAGCAAAAGAAACTCTAAGATAAAACGACATTTATAAAAGCGAATGCAAAGTGTGGTTTCCGTTGGCTTATAAGAACCTCTGAGGATCATTGCTAAGCGCCGCGGCGAGTGGCGACCGAGTGATTTTCCTTATACAACTCCGTATCCCGTACATTTTTCTTTCTGCAGTTGCTTCGAACGGGAGCCAGTAATGTCGCATTAACTCGCGTTACTCATAAACGTCCAGTTCATAAAATTAAAAAAAAGACCGATGAGTTTGTGCAGGTGAGCTGGGGATTTAGTTAATCACACTGTGTAACACCCGAGGTTCTGGTGAGGTGGTTAATAAAATTAGTTTATATCTTCTGCAAAAATGCAACCATGCGTATACGTAACACGATTTAAAAGAATTACGATGCCAAATTTACGCTGTAAAACTTGACAGCGACTTTTTACATTCAAACTTCTGTAATGTATGAAATACACTATAGGGAATCGGTGAGGAAGTCGGTCTGTCACATGACGTATACTTTCACGCTAAAAATAGCGGAGACACTGTATCGTTATATAGCTGTCACGTGACGTCAGATCACCTTGATGTCGATTTCCCACTACATTTTTGCGGGGAAACTGGATTGATGTCTAGGTCACAAGACGTGAATTTTCCCGCTCAACTTTAGCGAGTAACTCAATTCGTGTATGGGTCACGTGACGTCAATTTCCCACTAAATTTAGCGGGGAAAGTTAATTAATGTTTTGGCCCCACGACTTGTATTTTCCCGTTAAATTTACAGGGGCCAACTGAGTGGACGTGTGGGTCACGTGCCGTAAATTTCTCTAAGCTCTATAAGTCACGTGACGTCACTTTCCCGCCAAATTTATTGAGGAAACTGAATTGGTGTATAGGTCCGTGACGTCAATATTTCTGCTAAATTTGGCGCGGAAACTAAATTTTTTTGCGTGTCCCGTGACGTCAGGTCACATGACATCAATTTTCGCGCTAAATTTAGCTGAGAAACTGAATTCGTGTATAGGTCTCGTTATATAGAATTTCCCCGCTAAATTTAGCGGTAAATGCACGGGCGGGCAGACGGACGGACAACATTTTGGGATTGGGTTAGAGCGTTAAAGCAGCAGTGACAGTTCTTCGCCGAGGTGTCCGCAATCTGACGGAGGCTTATGACCCTTTCGAAAGTCACGCGCCGATTATCAGGAGGTCGGAACCACTGCACAATGGCGAAACAAATGACATTGTGAGACGTGCAAGTCATTTCATGAGATAGCGAACGTTGCAGCGCGGCTAACGCGAGGAGCCGACGAGCCAATCGAACAACGTCGAAAAAGCGACGTCACTGCGCTCATCACCTTTTTCCTGTGGGTGGGGTTTGCCCGCTAATTCAACTAAACGCGTAAAGTGTGCCGTGACGTTGCAGTTTCAGTCCGCCATTGTGCATGGATTTCCACAGCTGCCAACAGAGGGCAGGCTTTCGATAGGGGTCTATAGACCTTTTTCGAGATACTGTCCTCTGTTGGCAGCTATGGAATCAATGCACAATGTATGACTAAAACCTCAACATCACGCACATTAGAAAAAATCACACCCAGAACCCATCCTTTGGGAATGATTATCTACGTTAATGCGAATAGCATCAAACGGTGCGGAGTTATGCGCGTTCGTCAGGTGGCCGGCACACTCTAGATACGCCAGCCCACTCTTGAGGCGATTCTAAATTTGTTGACACTTTCACAGCCCTGCGCACGATCTCCGCAGCCCAGCACGTGCGTTTGTGTCACTTAGGAAGGCGAGCAAAGCACGCGCCATACGCACAAACACTCAAAATGGTACCGACCAGACTTTCTGGCGTCTCAGCTAGTCTCAACCAACGGTACTCTAAACGGTTGTTTATATCTTTACCATAGGACGCGCTTTACAGCGCTGTCACAGCTGCTCGGTGCGCAGCACGCGTTCCACTGCACGGGAGAGGGCTGAGCTAGCGGTCGTGCTCAGCCTGGCACGAGAGCGCGAATGAGCCCTCGTGCATGGAACGTGCGCGCACCGGTAGCTGTGACAGCGCTGCAAAGCGCGTCCTATGGTAAAGATATAAACAACCGTTTAGAGTGCGTTGAATGACTGCCTTCATAGCTCTGTGGTTAGCGCGTCTGCCTGCTGATCAAAGGGTCAACGGTTCGAATCCCAGCCGGCGCCGGTCTTTTTTTATTTATTTATCGACCTGCGGCGTAAGAGGTTAGATAGCCAGATAGATACAGATACATAGATAGTACGCCAGCGCGGCGTGTCCAAGCATCATGCTCGTGACAAGTAATACACACCCCAGAAAAACAATTACCGGCTGTCGACGTTTTGCCCGCCTGACGGCTGTTTGATGATTGGCTTGTCAGCTCCTGGCGTTTGCCGCAGCTCGGACGTTCGCTCTCTTATGGAATGCTTTGCACGTTCACGAAGTCAGTTATTGTTCCGCCATTGTGCGGTGGTTCCTGACCACCTTTACCATATCAACTCTGTTGCGGAACTCTCCCATAGACGCTGTACATTGGAGGGTCGTAACCGTGCCCGATTTTTTTGCAGCCAGATGGCGCCAGCCTGCGGCGTTTGCTTAATCCACGCGTTTTCGTCTGCCATTGCCCCGCGGCTGCTTTTGAGCCGTGACTCCTCTCGAGGTTCAGGGCATGGTTTTGGGCATAGTTTTCTGCCCTTTCGCCTGCCAAAAGGTAAAATGTGACCTTTACCAACAGCAGCAGAAGGCGATTTCGAAGACGGTCTCGTCTGCTGTTATCCGTAAGAAAGGCCAGAACCGCGCCGTCACTGGCGATGATAGCGAGTAATAATGCGGAGCGCGCTGCACCTCTAAGAGGCGCCACGCAAAAGGAACCCCCCCCCCCTTTCCGGAGCGGGAGTTCCATGAACTGAGTTGTTCTAAAATAACCATGTTCGTTCCTGAAACCATCGCTTCATGACAGACGAATGACTTCCCCCCGTGTTGGTCTATTGCGAGGAAGGCGCCGTGTATCCGGCATTTCAGTTTCACGCGTCAAGAAAAATCCCAGGATGCGTCAGAAATTCATCTTCAAGCCCACTCCGTTCAGGTTGTAGCAGATGTCCTTCGCTGGTTTGGAACGAGCCCTCCAGTCCACGCCGGTTTACGTTGTAAAAAGGAAAAGAAAGTAGTCGAATGACATTATCTGCCAGACAGTATTGGGAATCACACGCCTCCAAGCATCGTAAGAGTATCATGAATCACGGGTCTATGCGAGGTAACGTTGCATCTTGGCGTTTTATGCATTCGAGACTCAAAGAATTATTTCTGCATGTTATTCTGACAAGAATGGCGTCAGCCCATTTTCCCAGCGGTAATTTGCTTTCACCGCATTTTCTCAGCCAGCGGGTTGCGTAATGTTAAAAATGTGACGATACTGTACCAATCTTCGCAGGAATATATGAGTAAAATCGTGTTCAGACCTTCTTCCAGATGAGCCCAGCGGAGCCTCTTCGAATACATCGGCGGTCAATGACGCCGAACGTGCGTCGTTCCAACACGCGGAGGGTAACGTAGCTTATCAGGCGCATTTGAAGCTCATCTGCCGAGTAAATCGGCGAACATTGAGGTGACTCAGGCTGTTGTGAACCAACCGGTGTATCGAGTTGAACCAGATCCGACTTTTTTAAAGTTTTAACGCGAGGTTGGCCAACACTTCGACTGAAGTTTGACTATTATACTCGTCAGCGCGGATATGGACGTTTTGCAAAACGTGCAGCGCCATTCGCATCGCCGAAAGGAATGCCGGGAACGGTATTCTCTCGGAAACCGGGTGTAGCAGGCAACAGGGCTAGCGAAGAAAACGCTGGCGAGTGGAAAGGGGCAGGGGAGCAACCTCGGCCACTCTGTTTCTCTCTCTCTCTCTCTTTCTAACTCTCTACGCTAGGGGAGCAAGATCGTACAGGGACTATCGCGCGGCCTTTGGGATTTTTGCAAAATGCTCATTGAAAACTAGCTGACACCTCCTAGCAGAGAAGCGTGGTAGCAGTTCCCTGGTGTATTGTTTAACATTAACAAGCTAACTAAATCGTTTGATTTATACGTGCTTGCTTTTGTATTTCTGTAAAAAAGCATAAAAATATGAACATATTTTTTTTTCCAGATGTCTTAAATGTTAGCGGAGAACGCGGGTGACAGAGTTAAAAGTCGAAATTCGTCGAACTTTAGCTCGAAGGTTCGAACGTTCTGAACCAGCCATGTCGAACTCCGAGATTCGACAAAGTTGAGCGACGTCCCAAATATACAAACGCCTTGCCCACACAAGCGGCACTGCCTTCCTGTAACCAAAGCCGGCAGACCTGAAAGCACTACGAGCGAATCGCAGGTGGTAGTTCGCCTCGCCGAACCGGAGCGTCGATCCGTTTTTCTCACGGTCAGAAATAGCGGGTTGCTAGATTCCCCGGCCCCTTTCAGTCAACACCAGAAGCACAAAAACCTTGGTCGGCACCGAAATAGGGCTTCTTTGCCTTTCTCTAGATTGTTCTTGACTGTTTTTCGTTGTTGTTTGTTTGGTTGAGCCTAGTGTTGTGTTCGCCTCAACCCTCATCGCCTGGGAAGAGGGAGTCTCAGTGGAGCTGCCGTTCGCTGCAAACAATGTTGTTCTGTGTCAGAGCTGGACAGATGGTACTTTGCCTGTCAGTACCCGCTCCGACCCGTTGCTGCCTTGTGTGCCGCAAGGCGTAGATACTCTCGATATTTGCGGAAATCGTGTGTTTTGGTCAGAGAATATTTGATTGGTAATGCTTTGTTCAGTTATTTTATCTGTATAGGTTTTAACGTTTTCGTGTACTTTTTGTTGCCGCTGTTCGTGTTGCGATGTAACACCGGAATGGCATGTTGCCGTTGGTGGCATTATCAATAAAGAAAAGGATACATCAATAATGCTGCATCGCATTTGTTTTTGCTTTTCCTGTTGTGTGTATACACTTGTGTTTATGTTGTCGCATTGTAAGACCGTTTTGGGCGGTTGGTTCCGTTGAAGATATAAAAAAATGAGTCAGATTGAAACCAAAAGTAAAGTATAATATATCAAAAAGCGGCTTGTGTTTTTTGGATATGATGATTTTTCGTTGCGTTTAAAACGTGAGATAATTCGAGCAGTGATTTAATTCTTGATTCGTCCAGAACTGCCTCTACATATTGGCCTACATTTATTTTTCTCAGTGCGATGACGCGCGTTTTAGTTTTAAACATGCAAGAAATATGGTAAAAAATTGACCTTACTATTTCTAACATTTAGGACTATTTCAAAAGAAGTAAAAAAGTGTTAATGAAACTATTTACTTTTTTTCTTGTCAGAAAAACAGTAGGAAGCTTCCACCTATGTACACTAACGCTTAAAGCTTACAACACGTACTAGTTGAAGATGCTGATTCTCTATAGTTTGACAGAGGTCTTTTTTATCCTCTGACTGGTAAATGGTGATTATTTTGCTCTATTTTCCACTGACTAGTTGAGTCCGTAACGTAAATATTTATTAAACGATATAAACAGATTTCAATTCTACTCTGCATAACGTTTTAAAACCTGATTATATATATTGAATCATGCGCCATAGCACACTTCTTTTTGGTCAACTTGTTAAGCTGATATAAAATTCTTCCTTGCATGGTACACTGACCAATGCCGTTGAGTCCATTAACGTCAAACTCCAGACGTGAACCATCACCCTCCGTAAAAAGCTGACTTGAAATATATGTTCAATTAATTGGGTTGCAGTAGTTAGTGTGGATTTTCGTTTCGCAATGAAGACGTGCCGCCGGAACTTCTGCAGTGCAGTTGATAAAAAGAGACCTCAGCGTGATGTTACAAAACGCCGTTTGGACTTGGCTATCATGCTCTCTCCGGTTTGTTACTTAACCTTGTAATTGTCTAAACCTGCAAATTTGCAGCATGAAAATGCTAATTCTTTTTCACCAGGGCAAATTTTTGTTTCAAATGAAGTATATTTAAATGAATCCATGGACTCCTAGTATTAGTTAATTCGAGACGCGTTGTTATAATGAATACTTAAAAATGTAAAGACATAAAGACGTCCACAAACGACCACAATCTTTCATGTAGTTGAAAAAGTGTGGTCGTCTGTGTGCGTCTATGTTTTTATTCTTTCGTTTTTAAGTATTCTTTTTATTAGCGTTTTTATTTCTAAAGGCACAAATCTTCCAACACAAGTGCCTACAATACTACAACAGCACAACCGCAAGTGATGAACATCCTGCTGCATGTATTCGCCAAACTAATAGATCTCTGAAGTGACAACCCCAAGAAGCCTCATACGAAATGTCAGCCAATATTTTGCTGTCTGGTACGTGGACATATTTTACCCTTAAAAATGTTCTTCTTAAAGTGGCAATAACCACCTCAACCATTTTGTGATCCGATATACTTTCATGAACATCACAAATGTGAAAAGGTTACCTCAACTCGCTATTTAAAAAATACAGAATCGAGTAGTGATTGGGAGCTACTGTTACTCCGTGTAAACCCTTCAACAACTTGCGCTAAGTTGTAAGAAGACACAACTTCCTATAGAGCAGGGTGGCCAAACTTCGGATTTTTGTGAGTCCAAATACGACTCCCGGCTCCCTGGTAAGCGTGCCCCCTTCCCTCCTGTGCCCCATGACATAAGAAACTTCTATGAATAAAAAAAGCATAAAAGCTCACAGTCTTGGCAGCTTTGTACTATACTACGTCCATACAGCTGAGCTGCTTTTTGACAGAGAGATGCGTCCAGTGACCCTGTTTTCTTTATTATTCTAGAACGAATTCCGAACCGTATACGCACGACGGGCGTCAGGGCAGCGGCTGGCTAGCGAACCATGCATTAATTTTTGCTTAGCGGGTGAAGAAACGCTCTGCTGCCTGGTGTTATTTGTTGTGGTCGGCAATTATGCTTATCCTCTGGAAAGGACAGTTCCCTCCATATCGTTTTTTGTTAAAGCACCCCCCCCCCCCCCTTTTTTTGCTTCCTGTGGCTTTACTTTAACTTTTGTAGTCTCTGTCTGTGGCTCTAACCCCATCTGACTGCAGCCACTCCTGCTATAGAACATCTTCCCGCAGACGATCTAGGTTGCCAACTGTCGAATCGGATCAATTTATATTTGGAAGGTTGAAATCACTCGGTAATATGAAATTTCCCTTGCAGTTATATACTTTGCCATACTCTGCCGACGTTCCCTGAAGAATTGGGCGGTCTGTAGATTGCGCTGAATAACAAACAATGCACCACATACAAGAACTTTGCAGCAGCAAAGACTCCAAGTTGTTCATATCACACAGCTGGTTACAGAAACTTTTGTCGAAAAAGGATTGCCACTTCGTCTCTCTTGATTGTCTGTACATGCTTAACACACGGTAATCAGATGGACATATTGCCGAATATAATATATTCGGGTTTAAAGAGGTTTCGGTTACAATCACCACGTCAGGTGTATGTACCAATGGTATTCGTTCAATATCTTCAAATCTGTTTGCAACAATCCTAGCATCCAAATTTGTCAACTCGAACTTTTCTCCATTTTTTCTCTTACGTCAATTATCTTGACTTTCATATGAAAGGGTGACCTTCACACTGCGCATCTGTTAGTGTATCCCTAATATATGTATCGTTGTTTATTACCAGCTTATCTCTATCGTAACGATACTTTGTCATTTGACTCCTAAATTCACTTCACCGTCACATACAGCTCACGTCTTACTCTTGTACTTTTAGAGTGGTAGCTGTTAGTTCCCCTTCCCGGTTAAAAATGATCATGTAATAATAACAATAGTTTAATTACCATAGAAGTACGGTGGGAGCTGAATACAAAAAGTGAGTGCGAGCAGCTTGACTGGTTCTTCAAGCCCCAAAGTACAAAGCAGGGGTAGGAAAAGTAAAATAAAAAAACACATTACATTATACAGTAATACGAGGCATTTCCGTCACAAAAGCAGCACCAAAAAAAAAGAATTGACAACAGTGACGTTTGCCTACACTAAGACAGAGTGATTGCATAGCTGAACAGAAAAAAATTACAAAATTATTTTAGTATATCTTAAAGCACCCACACAGACACACACAAAAAAAAGCTTTCACGTTTTGTATTTTGTACGAAGTTCAGTACCTTCATGTGCATATATATATATATATATATTTATAGGTATATATTTATATATCAAAATCAACTAAGTGACAGCTACTTAACATAGAGGGTCAATGAACAACAGAGGCATTATGAACGGCGACGCCGCTCAACCCGGAAACGGACAAGAACTGCGCTCTAAAAAGTGAATTATAAAGAAGCAACTTAATTCGCGTGGAAAGAATGTGTCTAATGCGACCAACTACGCCACGCAATTTGAGCTATTTTTTGTTAGTAAGTGGTTAACGCGCTTTTCCCACGACAGGTTGGTGGAAAATACAACACCGAGACACCTGAAATGTTATACCTCCTCTATACGCCATGAATTTAGATTATGCCCTGTTATGTGGGAAGGGGGTTGCTCTTAGAGCGCGGCTTTTAGGCGCCCGTGTCCGCTTTTTCGCGGCGTCGGCGTAACCGCCCTGCTGAACTTTAGCGGAGATTGAATTGGTTTTGTGGTCACGTGACGTCAATTTTATGCTAAATCTAGTAGAGAGACTGAATTTGTTCATGGGTGACGTGACATGAAGTCATCTAACGTCATTTTCACCACTAAGTTTATGCGGGGAAACTGAATTGGTGTTTAGCTTACTCGACGTCAATTTCCTGCGCTAAATTCAGCTGGGAAATTGACGTCACGTGACCTCAACATCAATTCAGTTTCCCTGCTAAATTTTGCGGAGAGAATGGCGTTACATGGCTTCGTGTCACATCACCCATGAACAAATTCAGCAAGAGTAGAAGAGGAGGTAAAAGGAGGAGCAAGAGTGAAAAGAGGCGGAGGAGGAGGGGAGGAGAGGGGATGGTACGGAGGAAGAGCAGGGGTATACCTCCCTCCGTATCCTTCCTCCTTCCTCCTCAAGAGCTTCGCTCTAGTTTCGTATTACAAAGATTTCTTTCATTTTCATCGGAATTTTAACTGTCTTCTTGTTTTTGCTTCAGTTACCTTCATAGAACTATACGGACCATATTTTAAGTGTTTTCGTTACTTAATTGTATTTACCTATTAGCTCTATAAATTTTCATTGCCAGAAAAATGTATTAGTATCAACCGCATATACAATAAATCGGGCTGTAGGGCTAATATTTATGATATCGCTAAAATAAACGTTGAAGAGGACTGATTCTAATAGGCTACCCTGTAGGCACACCATAAAGGACAGGTTGAGTCTTCGAGCGCGTATCATTTATTTGCACGACTTGTTCTCGATTAGATGGATATCGTCTTAAATGAGATAAAATTTGTCCCTTAATACCATAGTAGTTCAGGTTTTTTTGGCAAACTGTTATAATTTATCATGTCATAACCATTTAAAAAACCACAGACACCCAACAACAATAGATTTGTTTTCAAACTCTGCAAGAATATATTATTTTGTAAAAGTAAGGCCAGTTCGCTTGATTCATCCCTACAAAATCGAGGTGGTGTGGTTACAATTAACCTCGGAAGTCCCGCTTGCAAACCTTTTCAAACGTCTTTGGAAGACTGTAAGAATGGAAACTGGTCTGTAATTTCCCATATCATTGAAAAATACTTTCATCACTTAAAATTGACAATACTTTATCACTACCTAGTCTCGCACATAGTCGAAAAATTTATAGCATTTGTCTTTTTCACAAAATGTTTCACCACAACACTGCACTTAGAAATCAATTTCGATTGATACCCCCCCCCCCCCCCCAATTGCTTCTTTCTGCACGCTTGGATCCCCATCACAAAGTAGGTGTTCCATTTTGCCATTATAATAAATATTTTTGTCTTTTATCCCTCGAGTTTCGAGAGAATGGAATCATATTCTGCCTCGTCTTACATCAAATGTTTGACTGCGTTCTTTTTTTGTTCAAATGTTCCAAACCATGTAATCCCTGTTGTTTATCTATTTTGCATTTTCCCTCTGTTGTTTTGTATGTTCCCTCACCACTCCCCTCTGTAATGCCTCTGACCATGAGGGTAAAATAAATAAAAAAGGACGTATAAGGCGTGAAATTGGAGCGCAGCTCTTGAGGAGGAGGAGGGGAGGGTACGGAGGGGAGGCATGTCCCTCCTCCTCTCCCTCGTCCTCCTTCTCTCCTCCTTCCTCCTCCTCCGCTCCTCCTGCCGCTGAATTTGTTCATGGGTGACGTGATACGAAGTCGTGACGTCATTTTCCCGCCAAATTTAGCGGGGAAACTGCATTGGTGTTGAGGTCACATGACGTCAATTTCCCCGCTAAATATAGCGGGGAAACTTAACCCGCTGAATTTAGCGGGGAAACGTCCCATAATGCAACGCGCGGTTACGCCAACGGCGAGGCCGACGCCGTTCATCCCGGAAACGGGCGCCTAAGTGCTGCGCTCTAATAAACACAAATAAATTTCTATCTCCCTTTTTGTACAGTACGGTTATTCCAGCTACTTGCATTTGTGACGGGAAAACGGCTCTCACAAAACTGGAGTTAAAAACATCAGTGAGAATAGTTGCGATAATGTCAGCAACATGCTTCACAAGGCCGTATCTGGAGGCCATTAATATCACAGCTTCTGCTATTATTGAGATGTTCTGACAGATATTACTCCACGCACGGTGACCGGCTGCAGTGCCCCACTCTACAGCAGCGGCAAAGCTCTCCCTCTCCCTGTCGTTTCTCACACACGGCAAGGTTCTCTCGTTGTCCCCCTTCGCCCTGTAAGCTGCAGCTGTTCCGAAAAAGCCCACGTGGTCCCCGGGAGAGCGCTGTCCGTTTCCCCATTGCTCGTTTCTGTTGCATCCATGAATTCTCCGGCAACTCCCTCCCTGCTTCGAGTAGCCGCCGTTGCGAAATACCTCGTGGTCGCACTCGTGGCGACACGCTCCCCTCGCCTCCCCACCGCCGCCGCCCAGGCTCCATTCTCGTGCCCTCTCCGCGCCTCTACAAAAAGCTTGTCCACATACTTTCGCTTCTCGTGGTCGCACTGTGACGGACGCCCCTCGCTCACTTTCTAACACACATGGCCAAATCCCGGCGAAGCGTCGCGCTGCGTTCGAGGAGCAGGCATGACAGACGCGCCGCGCTGAACTGAGTAGGCAAAGGTCCGCGACGGCACGAGAGTTGCAAAGGACGCAGGGCCCTGACTTCCACGCTCGACAAGGCCTTTCCAACAACGCAGCAGCTATTACTGTCAATCGCAACACACTCTGGGTGGTCGTTTGCAATTTCTTTGGAGTAGTCATCTGATAAAGAAATGCTAGTTTCCTTTAGCTTTTTTGCGTTTTTCAAGATTTCAAGTTTCTCATTAAAGTCAAGAAAAAAAACGCAGCATAACAGGACGAGATCTGTTAGTGTGTCTTCCTGTTTGTGAATGCGTTCAGCACTGATCGCTTTAAAACCTAGTTTGTCTAGAAATATTTCTTGTAGAACGTAATTTTCAAGCGACTCCACCTGTTTTCCCATCACTTTCGTTCAAGCCGTACACAATCACATTGTTCCGTCTGCCGCGGTTCTTCAAATCGTATATCTTATAAGTTATATGTCAACCGTCTCATTTGCTGTTTCACCTCATTCAATTCTTTGGTACGTGTTTCAATCTTTTGGCATGTTTTGAAAACGTCTCTAAGTTTTTGTTCTTTAGCCACTAATCTATTTCCCGTGTCAAAAGCGTGTTTATAAAAAGTTATTTTCTTTTTAATTAAAGAAAAGATTATATGACGTCTGCTTTTATTTTTGAAGAATTTCTTGTCGCTGTTCTATCGTCAGGCGGGATTCGACTCCACATCCACACTTAGCAGTAGAACCATTCCAGTTCACATGGAAAGAATAAAAACACAGAAAATAGACGAGGGACAGACACACACAGTTCTTTCAACGAGCAACTACATTTAAATGATGCCCATTACACTATGATGAAACACTTTGGTCACGGAGAAAATGAAGTGAAGACGAAAATACTAGAAGATACTAGAAAAAGATAAAAATGAAGATAGCTGAATTAAACCTCCTGAAAAGGAAGAAGAAGAGGAAACTGTAGAGATTTTTCTTCTATGACAGCTCCGGCGCTAGGAAATCCATCTCTGATGTCGATAACGACAGCGAGGGCTCTGAAACATTGTCTGTGGCAGTTTTGATCTTAAATGCTTCGATTATCTCTCGCGCATACTTGTCCTTGTGTAAGCCTAGCACGGCAGTGTTTTCATAGCTAGGAGAGCACCCTTGGCAGGTGCGGGCATGGACAACAATTGGATGGTAGGAGTTCGGATGACGCCTTGTTGACTTCGAGAAAGTGTTCCCTAAGGCGAACGTTGAGGCATCGTCCCGTCTGGCCGATGTAGTGACTGCCACAACTCAGAGGAATAGAATAAATTGGCTTTTCTTGGCATTTGACGTATCTGTTGGAGTGTTTGATGGTGCATTCTGGTGGACGACTTTCGTTATTTACCCTTTGGCACAGTTGTTTTAGCTTCATTCTACATGTGAATACCACCTTCGTGTCGAAGGTGGTATCTCACCTTCACTCATCACACATTCACTCATCAGCAAGCGTCCAACGTCAGCATGACCGCCTTCTCCAAGCCGGGTATCCAGCAGACCTCCTCCGTACTACCCTTCAGCATCTCATTACAGACCCCAACCGTCGATCAACTAACAACAAAGGACACAGCCACACACGCCCGGCTTGTATTCCATATGTACATAATACTGCCCATCGCTCTGAAGAGTCTCGCTGCCCGCTTCGACACGAAGGTGGTATTCACATGTAGAATGAAGCTAAAACAACTGTGCCAAAGGGTAAATAACGAAAGTCGTCCACCAGAATGCACCATCAAACACTCCAACAAATACGTCAAATGCCAAGAAAAGCCAATTTATTCTATTCCTCTGAGTTGTGGCAGCCAATACATCGGCCAGACGGGACGATGCCTCAACGTTCGCCTTAGGGAACACTTTCTCGAAGTCAACAAGGCGTCATCCGACTCCTACCATCCAATTGTTGTCCATGCCCGCACCTGCCAAGGGTGCTCTCCTAGCTATGAAAACACTGCCGTGCTAGGCTTACACAAGGACAAGTATGCGCGAGAGATAATCGAAGCATTTAAGATCAAAACTGCCACAGACAATGTTTCAGAGCCCTCGCTGTCGTTATCGACATCAGAGATGGATTTCCTAGCGCCGGAGCTGTCATAGAAGAAAAAATCTCCTACAGTTTTCCTCTTCTTCTTCCTTTTCAGGAGGTTTAATTCAGCTATCTTCATTTTTATCTTTTTCTAGTATCTTCTAGTATTTTCGTCTTCACTTCATTTTCTCCGTGACCAAAGTGTTTCATCATAGTGTAATGGGCATCATTTAAATGTAGTTGCTCGTTGAAAGAACTGTGTGTGTCTGTCCCTCGTCTATTTTCTGTGTTTTTATTCTTTCCATGTGAACTGTACTGCATCCAACGCGCTCTGCTAAGTGTACCAGTAGAACCATATCACGTAATGAATCGAAGCATCCCGAGACAGAAAAAGCACAACATTTGAGGGCAAGACATCACCGCTAAGAATACGCAATCGCTTTTAACTTTTAAAGGGACACTAAGTGGTTTTTGAGTTCGTGTTTTGATGATGACAGCTGAATTTAGACGCCCTAAGTATCCCTAAAAACCAAAAAGTATAGTCATACGGTGATTATTTCTTTAATAAAAATGTAATTGAAGGCCGCCAAACCTCGGATCCACCCGAAAACGAAACCACTCTCATTGGTCCTCGCACGCTTATCAAAAGGATCTCGGGCCAATGGCGTTGGACGACGTTCCGTCGCGCAGTGATCCCGAGGTAGCCGCATCGGCCGAACCTCTTTGTCATTCGAGCTTCGATCATGGCGGAGTTCTCTACGCTCGAGGACCTGACGCCGTTAGAGGTTGAAATTCTTCGGCGGACAGCCGACCTGGGGATGATTTCCTATGACGCCACTCCGACGTGCGATGTGGACGATAGCAGCGCTTCGGAGTCATGTTCGGGTTCCGAGGACGACGAAACGCAGACCTTTTCGGGCGTTCTTCGATTTGCGGTTTGGGCAAGTCCTAACCAAACCAACGTTTGACATCGCAGCGTTACCTCTGGTACGTGATGTCAAGCGATGTCGCCACGTTGACTTTCGCCTCGGGAGGACGGAGGGAAGGCTGGTTCAGACATGTGCAACGAGCGCGTATTTACGACTGCGTCCGTTGCAACCGGAACGACCGCTCAGCGCCGCGCGTACACACACCTGCAACCACTACAACAAGCGCAGCGGGTCGTCATCTGTTTCAGCGGCCCCTCTAAAATGGGACGCACTGCTACTCAATGCCGTAACAGAATATAGACAGACAGTTTTCTATAGCCAAAAGCTTTATTATTATTTTTCTTGATAGGCTTGCAGGCTACAGTGGATGAAAAAAAGAAAATAAAAAGATGCAGTACGCCGTCTTGGACGATCACGACTCTAATACACGACATTACCATAGTACAAATATCGCCACACGCCTTTTCTACGATTATAAAAGACAATGTAATCTTAGCAGCGATATAGCAACGTAGAAATATGATTTCGTGATCAGATAGACGTTGCGAGCGTTCAGGATTGCTAACACTAATCACTTTTCTCCGGTAATGAAAACGCGTGAAAATTCGCATCCTTTATACGGTACGCGCCAGTAATACCTTGAACTTGAGCACACGCATGAAATGCGCCAAATAAGAAATCCGGGCGATGTTCGAAGACACAAATGCTTAGAAAGCACCACTGTAGTCGAAGTAAACGAACACGACGGCACGGGCGTTTCTGCTGTCTTGAGAGTGCCGCCACGACATCGCCGCACGAGTAGGTGGATCTTCCCTTCTAGTACGTGCTGGGTTATCATAGCGACACACGACGAAAATTCACAGTCAAGGATAGCGCTTTTACGCGGAACGATGAGCTTCCACCACGCCGACCACGCCAACGATCACCACCGACGCCATGTTCGCAGAGAAGAAGCCGGCCCACGACCGGCATGCAACGCGCGCCACCAGTTCTCCTCGACCTGTGATTGGTCTGCCGCTGCGGTTGTTTCCAACGCAGCGGGGAAAGAAAGGCCGCCAAAATTTTCAAACATACGATAATTTCATTGGTCCTCGCAAGTACAGAAAAGAGTCCGCACGTATTTTATTCCTGCGTGATTAATAGGCGGTTCTGCCTTCTAAAACTGAAGATACTCATTCACTGACACTTCCTTAACGCCATCGCACCAAAAAATAGCTTCCCCAAAAACCGCTTGAGTCCCCCTTTAAGTGACGATACGTTTCGATATCTCACGTACGTGCACGAAAAGAAAAAAGAAAGAAAATGTTCATTCGTGCCTGGATCATTCAGGTGCTGCCGTGCCCACTGAAGTTGTTTGTGTTTGCCTTGTACTGGGATTTCATAAAGCGTTTTGGGGCTTGTTGTTGCTCCTTGGGTATGGTGTGTTATCGGGCTATATAGTAGTTGTTGCGGTCGTTCGTGTTGTTGGGTTGTCTAGTGTGGTGCAGTTTTGTGTTGCGCTGTGTTCTTGTTATGCCAAGTGTGTACGTGCCTACGTTACGCGCGTCGTGATACAATGGGGTATGGTGCAACATTGCGTCGTTTTGAATGCGTTGTGTATTGTAAGAAAAGAGTGCGCACAAGAGAGCGAGAGCGCGCGTGTCACACTTTGATAGAGACTTCTAGACTGATCACCTCCATGGCGCCAATGTTCCGTTGCGAGCCTCCAGAGCGAAAGGTGGAGGCTGGTTCGAGCTCTAAATCCCCGGGCGGTTTGTTGACCAGAGATGCGTCTCGGCCGTCTGCTCGCAGCTTTAGTTGCTTTGCGACGTACAGCCCCAATCATTCCTTTCCTCTTAGTGGCTCAACCTCACGGGTGCTGCAACTTGCACGGTGCTCGTGATTAGCACGAGCTCGCCGTGTTACGGCACATCCACAGCCACCGACAATCTAAGAAACGGAGGCATGGTATGTTCTCGCTTCTTGCGTCGAGATTTGCTTTTCGGCGTTCTGCTTGGTTAGTGCCTTAATCTCATTGGCTGTGGTACGATAATAAGACGCTCGGGAATGACCACGCCCTGCACTTCTTAATCTGTCACTGGCTATAATAACACGTGCTTTACCGCATCGGCGGGCATACGGTATCGAGAACGGTTGGCCTACCATCGTGGATTCAGGTGTCATCCATATTTGCAACAAACAAGAATCGACCTTTTATGCTCTCGAAATGGCTAGGACCGTGGACGTCTCCGGCACTTCAGAGACAAGCGCTCAGCGCGTGCCTTTCGTGGCTTCATTGTGGAAACAATATTACGAAGGTCTAGCCTCGTGTATTCAGCAGCTTTTATGTAACCCGTAACGTGCGAGTGAGTTTATGCATGTGCACAGTGCACGTATGTGTTCGATTTAGGTGGATGTGCGAATGGCTACACAGGGTACATGAATGAACGCGAATGTGCAGTGCTGCATTCTGTGAGGAATTCTTGTTTTAGTTCAATGATGGCCACGGAATAGTTCAGGCACCGTGAAGTCAGTATACACATCTCCGTTGTTATTCGTATTTTCAAAAATACTGTATACGTACCGAGGTTATGCTTTCGTATTTCATTTTTGTTTTCCCTTTTTAGGTAGTTCACGTGCGCGGCAGAAAGTCCGCATTCCGAATGATACCCGAATTAATATTCTACATTAAAAGAAGTGTCACTGATGAAGTATCGAAAGCGCTTGACACATAGAGTGAAACGCAAAACTGGTCATAGTTTGGGAAACGTTATGGTCCGTAGAGGTGCCTCGATTCACCGGCCAAGAAAGGTGAGAAAGCGCGAAAGCAAGTGCGTTAGATGACGTTGAGGAACGCGCACTAGCTTTGAAGAAGCATTGTTTAGTTTAAAAGCAACTGCGCTTCAAGAGCCATTCTGAAGCACTGCATAGTTTGGACATCTACGGCGTTGAATAAGTGTCGCCACATCTGAGGGAAAGACCCTGCTCCGCTATATAAACAATTGGGAATACCAATTTGCATTGCCTCTGCTTCGATGCCACTTCAGCGTCAATAGAGGCTGCCTCCCTCGAGGAGGCTCCAGACCATCATCATGACAGAATAGCGACTGCGACGTACCACCACTCCTTCGAATATTCCGTACAATAGGACGCTTCGAGCCAAGCATCGGCTAGAAACCGGCTACTGCACCCTGCATTCATCTGGAAGTATCACCGACCTTCACAGTGTCCGCCGTGCCGTCTCCTCGCGCTCGCGTGGAAAGGGCCGCTCGAAGACATTCTAGAGGGAGCCCCGCACTCTCGCCCTTCGAGAGGGTGAAGCAGGCAAGCGGATCCTCTAGCTGCGCCACGCAAAGCTCCTTGACCGGTCGGCTTCCAGGCTCAAGTAGGCATGTCCCAGAGAGACACATGCATCTCAACATGGTCGCTGCCGGCTCCTTCACGGGTCACGGGCGTTGCGCGGTCGAGCGGCGCTCCAGCCTTTTTCCGGAAACCGCCTTCGTGGGCGAGCTGGCAAAATGCGTCGCTGGCTCGGCACGGGGCGACGTCCTCGTCGGGAGACGTCGGCGGCAGGAACAGACGCCGACGAGACGCCCTTGCCGAGCGCGCGCAACCCACAAACGCGGGGCGGGCGGTCGCGCTCACGCGTCACTGCGCCTTCCCGCTTGTCGTCCATTCGCTCTCGAACGTAACGGAGTACGTGTCTCTTTGCGATGCGCGCCAAGCCCCCAATCTGGAATCTGAACCGAATATATATATTTAAAAAAAACACATATGGGCATGGTGAATTTAAGAAATACGGGGCGCGGTTCAATATGTTCAGGCTTCTTCCCTCTTCAGTTGTCTTCATATATCCCAGCATATGCAGCGACACTTTTTTAATGCGCAGCGATAATATCGTGATCGGGGCTCGCCACACCGTGTGTTTCTTAGCTTGTCAGTGACTGTAAGCAATCTGGTGCATCTACTTTCCCACAAAACACGGGGAATAGCCGCAATTCACGGATGGAGCTCGGCAAACGACCAAATTAAAAATATCGTCAGACCTAAAAAAAAAAAAAAGCAGTCTGCGTTATGACACGTACTGAGCACATCAAGCGCCAAGCACGTCGAGCGTTATGACACTGAGCACCTCGATCGTTAGGCTTGATGTGCTTACACACTAAGTGTAAGCACATCGAGCTTACACACTCGCTTGATTTGCTTATACACACTAAGTGTAAGCACATCATGGGTTATGCCCAGTGTTACATCGGGTACTGTATTTCTTGGGGCCTTACCATATTATCAACCTCGTCATTCGCCAAGGTCCTTCCGTAGATTACGACTGTTGGCTCTCGAAAGCGCTTTGCGCGAAAAAAGACGCTCCAGATTTTTAGTGCCTCCGCTCTGAAAGTAACGGGGCGCACATCGTCCAGCCTCGGGTCCGAAGCGTGTATGGGCATTCTTTCGTTCTTTTCTCCATTGATTTTGCGGGCCATGGGCGGGCAGGGCGGAAGAAAAAAATTCATTTCTGCCTGAATGCTTAAAAGAAATGCGGGGCAAGTTTTGGGCATCTTCCGCAGCCAATGAGATCAAGACATCAGGCGATAAGAACGCCGAAGGACTAATCGGTGAGCAAGAAGCGTTAATATAACGACCCATTCTTTGCGTTTCTCGAGTTTCCAGCAACTATAAATCCTTCAGAAACGACTAGACATATCCCCGATCTCCGAGACATCTCTGAGGTTGCAGTGTCGCACCGATAACGACCAGGAGCAGAGCGTGAAGCGATCTGACATAATTAGCTATAGGAAACGTCGATGTCGCGTACTACTATCTTACAGCAATCAACACTCCAAGGGCGTTTTGCCTCTTACAGACAAGCGATTAACGTTTCTTCGTCAAAACCAAACAAAAAAATTTACCGCATCTCCACGTGGTGAATGATGTTGATTGGGGTGAAGCTCTGGTGGTGCTTGTCGGCGTAGACGCTGAGCCGCAGCATGCCGAGCCTTTCGTTCGTTTTCATCCATGTCAGAAAGAGAATGTGTGGTATGGAACGTGGTTATATACGCATTTGAGCATTTGACTGCAGCGCCCTCTCGTCTATAAACGTTGAGCCAATGCATGCAAAGTTTAACGCGATAATATACGCATTTCACCGCAGCGCCCTCTCCTGTATAGACGTTGAGCGGCTACATGCAACGTTTCATCCATGACAGAAACCCCAGCTCTTAAGTTACTACCACACCTCAGAGCCCCCTACTCGTGGACTAGAAATCCATTGGGGTCCATCCCCACAGGTTCTAATCCTGTCGACTGCGCAAACATATTTTTCATCATTTTTGCATAATTTTTATTTCATCATTATTTTCATCATTTTTTTTCATCTTTTCTTTTTGCCCTACACGAGCACGTGAGCACGTCCTCACGTGCTCGTGAGCACGTGAGCACGTGAGCACACGAGCAGGAGCACGAGCACCGGTCGCCGGACATACGCCGGACATACGGACATGGCTAGCCCCTAAGGAGCTTGGCCCCCTAAAAATGCTGAAATTGTTGCGCAGATTGTTCTTGAAATGTCATAGCCTTTTGTCCCGTCTTTTATGCTGCTCAAACGTTGTTTTATTAAACCGATTAAAAACTGCTGTACTAATTTTACGAATTTTTTGTCAACATGCATGAAGTCTTTTATCACATTTAAAGTCAACTCACACATTTTTCTGATCTAACTATTCATTTCCTGCAGACGGGCCATCCGCGACAAACAACGTTTGTTGTATCACAACTGATAGGCAAATATTTCTTCCTTGTTATATCGATATCAAAATAATGAATACGTCAACTTAATAAGACCCATGGTAACCGTACGAGGTGTGATCAAAGCGTTCCGGGACTGATTTTGTAGCGAAAAAAACGGAAAGCACAGTGATTATCGCGCAGCAGTCGAAGGAAGGGACCTTCGTGTCTCGTTATATGAAAGGGCGTCGCTTTGTGAATATTGGGAGCTGCGCTACACGAGTTTGTTTAACCACATGCGCGAGGATAATGGCGATCTCTCCATAGACTGCAGACCAAAGCGGAGAGGATACCAATTTTACGTCAAACTCAGCAAATCTAAAACAGAAACCTCTGAAATGATTTAGAAGACTTACGTCAAAAAACAGTGAGGAGTGCGAGGTGTTTTGAGTGGCACTCGCGCCTCAAGAACGGCAGAACGTCGCTAAAATCAAGGAGCGGTCGGATAAGGTTGCCCTACCGCTCTTCATAACATCTTATCTTGTGTAAACATTAAAAAACAAAATGTCGGTCTTTTACGGCTGCGGCAATCCTCGTAAGCTTGAGGTCAACCAAAAAGAAAGCAGTTTCGGCTGCCAAAAGCGTGAACAATGTAAGAAATATCATCCGCCTCTTCAACGAGGATCCTACCATAGTCGAGGGCGTGGTCCTGGCAGCAAGGGCAATGGCGCTTAATATTCCGTAGCAGAAGCGCATCATTTTATCAGACGCCAGCGCGACCATTCCCATAAACTTGTTCGTAACTCGAGGTTTCCTAAGTTTGCAAGGTGCTGACTCATCCTGCGTAACTACGTACGATCCGGACGCCTACGTTGCAAAGTTAACCCTTGAGCAAACACCGCCATTCGCTCCAACGAGCAAGCATGGGTCGCTGAAGACGTGAGAGACTTTGAGTTGGCAGCCTCGACTGCTTGCTTGTTATGCCGAGCACGAGCGCGGGTAACTCCAGTACAATATGATATCCGCTTGGAAGGCAGACACGAAAACGAGAGAGGAATTGTACCTGTATATACTACGCCAGATTCGCTTGTTTGCGTGAAATTTGCCCTCATCGAGCCGTCTGTCACCGCGTCCCTTTCGAAGGTGTTAAGAAATCTGGGTATTGGGTACTTTTTTACGTTTATGAACGCCTCCATGAAAGGATTTCTTCAACAATTGTTGAGTAGGCTAAGCCTATCACCGAGAATTTATTTGTATGGTTGAGCTGCTGAAGATAATCAGGACTGTAAACAATAATACACCAAGTTCTTGTTGCCAGCTTAACTTAATCAAGGAACTTTCTTATCATATCTTCCTGATTAGCCGCGAATTTTAGTAATTTCAGGAATGAGCACACTCTGAATGTACTTCGTCTATAATTGAGAACCATTCGTGCTAAATAAATAACTATTTTTTTTACTAATTTTTGTAATAAAAGCAATTCATTAAGTACCTTAAAATGTACAGTTCTGAAGGTTTGGCTTTCATTCCCATTTTTGTTTCTCTTTCACATTTCGACTTTTGAGTAACATGTGACGTCACGAGCACCGAAATAAACTCTAATTATTGTGGGGGGGGGGTAGCGGTTAGTTAGTGGTGCGGCAGAAGAAACCTAGAGTGACATGTGCATGCATTATCCCACACGAGTATTCGAGCAAACGCGTCCGGATCACGAAAGGCACGTTGTATACGCACATCCGCACAGCAACCCAAATTGAGCAACACTCCAAAAGCGTAAGCGGCCGCGAATCTATATGTTCCCATGAACAAATTAACGTTAAAAACATTCAAAACCAACGTGTGGTCCATTTGCGACTAAGCTAGAAACTCTCGCGCTAATAAGTTGCGCTGCACAGATATGTGAAAGGCTATTTCCCAAAAGGTCGCACATGCTGGATTTGACGTTCTTAGACGATCGCTATTGTGTAGTGACGTGTTTGTTGTGCACTAGATCCACTATACATGCTACGCTTAGAATAGCGACACTTCCTTTTCCCAACTGTCTTCTAGGTGCCGCCATTTTACTGCCTAGCTAGGGCAGAGCGACTGCAAATGGCGATAGTTACGGTTCGAAAATGTTTCTTACCGAACCTTAGTTATATACGATTTCAGGAAGTTCAAGCTACATCCCTTTGCTGGGCCATGGAATAAATAAAAAGTTCTAGTAAACGAAAGAAAAAAAACGTGTCCTGAAGTTTTAGATAAGGTCTTCCGATAGCTTGAAAGAAAAAATAGTTTTAGGAACAAGGCAGCAGGTGATGCTCTTGGCTATTTCGCCCGATCCCCCATAGGTCATCTTGGTGATATCTCTCACTGCCTGGTCATAGTCCCAGAATTGCAGAGAGGAAGCAAATTGGCTCTGAGAAGTTCGAAGGGAGAAATCATAGTTTTGGTTTTGTTTTGGTTTCTAGGATAGGTGGCGCAAGCTACCACCCGTTCTAAAGGGTGCAGCCATTAGCATTCATCCATTCATCTATCTATGCTTAAAGTGTCGTATCTCTGCAAGTGTAACGTATTTGGTGGCTTTATAGTGTACTTACCAAATTATATACAAAGCAACGTAGACAGCGGCGCCATATGGAACCCGAATAGACGTTCTAGGTGGGCGCATTTCTCGAACATCAGCCCACGTCACACGGCGAGCCTCTTCTAAATTGCAGATGAGCGCCGGCACGACCGTGAACGGCATCCTACCCACCTTACGGCCCCCTTGCCTTGCAATGCGCGCAAGTTATTCGGAGACGTCTGAATCCAGAGTAGCACTCGCTGAAATTCGAACGAATCAGTTCACGTGAACAGACACGTTCTTAGAAGGTGACCGGTGCGGGGATAAGGCAACTGTTTATTAACAATTTAATTCTTTGATTTATTACTTTTTTTTGTTTATTATTTGTTAACTTTTATTGTGCTGCATCTTTTCTGTGCCCGATTTCATTTAGCTTTGATTATTTTATGGACTGGGAAGGACTTCTAAATTTTTATATTGGGAGTTTGTCATGTATACACTGTGTAGGTTTTTTTCTTTTTTATCCTCCACGTAAACGAAGTCAATCGATGAAATTTAATTTAGACAGTGTATATTAAGCACACCAGGGCTACCATAGTCGGGCACACTTTCTTTGTAGTCTCGTTTAAGTCGGCGCTCATGCTGCACGAGTTTAGGGGCATCAAAGCTTTCTGCCCCGTTGAAACAGGAAGTTGCTTATTAAATGCAAGGGGAAGAGTTATTGATTTTACCTTGATTAGTTCTGGACTTTGCATGTTCAGTTCAGTTGAATCGCAGAGGGTTGTTTCATTGGAGAAAAATGTCAAATTTCTATCTTTTATGGAAAACCTGCAACGACAATTGAAATCAGATCCATCTCTTTCTCTCTCTTCTCTCTCTCCCTGTATTTCTCTTTAAAAAACAGAGCCTCACTACCTGTCACGTTTACACATATTCAGTGTTAATCTTATATTAAGCAACCTTTTTTTTTTCAAAGAGCGTCCAGGGATATCAATAATTCATAAGATAAAAGCAAAACTTAATTATCTTTCGAAGGTTTTCTTTGTCTCCTCAATATTGAAACACTTTTCGGACATCAAAAGTTTAATATTGTGGATGTCGAATCAAGTAAAAAATATTAAAAAATGACAGTTTATTCTGAAGAAGCTAAGCTTCTGATATCAAAGAGCGATGATCACTGTGACTTACCCTGCAAAGGAAGATGCTAAACATGCTAAATACACCCTTCAAGCTTTCTTTTTGGTTTTTAGCAGCGAGGAAGTCGTTTTATTATAATTCACGAGAAATATTGGTGACTGCTTCCGTGCACGTTGCGGGGAATGGCAGTGGAGCAAATTACTGAACGACTTCTATACAATCTTGTGCGCAGCAAGGACGAGGACAAAAAGAAGAAAACAGGACACGACAGGGCGCCCTGTTGTGTCCTGTTCTTTCTTTGTCCTCGTCCTGCTGCGCACCAGATTGTATAAGATGTCAAACCAAATCGACCAAACAACCACTCTTACTGAACGACGTTAATGCGCTCCTACTTATGGTTAACAAAAAATGAAAGCCGTTTACAACTCCCTGTAACGCCGAATTAGAGCGCAGCTCTTGAGGAGGAGGGGAAGGCACGGGTGGAGGGGTCACGTGACCTCGGGGAGGACGAGGGGGGGTCACGTGGCCTGAAGGTCACGTGACCTCAAAGGGGGGGGGGGGGGGCGGAGAAAATTTTCCGCTAAATTTAGCGGGAAAATTTTTCGCTAAATTTAGCGGGGAAAATTTTCCCTAGATTTAGCGAGGAAAATTTTCCGCTAGATTTAGCGGGGAAATATTCCGCTAGATTTAGCGGGGAAAATTTTCCGCTAAATTTAGCGGGGAAAATTCTCCGCTAGATTTGGCGGGAAACTTTTTCCGCTAAATTTAGCGGGGAAAATTTTCCGCTAAATTTAGCGGGGAAAGTTACCCATCATGCACCGCGCGGTTATCCCGACGCCAACGGCGACGGCGACGCCCCTCAAGCCGGAAACGGGCGGCTAAGAGCTGCGCTCTAAAAATAGCTCTTGCTATTCACCTTTCCAAGAAACACTCGACCCCAGGGGCAGCAAACCGTTTTCGAGCCCAGTCACTGGGTTTGAGGCTAGACTCTCACCGGCGTCCCTGCTAACCCTAACCGAGAGGACTGTGATTTCGATATGCGCAGCCTGCGTAGGCGCAGTTTCAAACAATGCTGGCGGCTAAATTATCGTCTTTTCCCGCTGTATTTTGTGTTTCATGGTGCACGTAATTTCGCGAGGTCATCGAGAAAGCATTGTACCACATTTGAAAGAAGAAAAGAAAGCAATAAAAAACCTATAAACTATTTTTGTTGGGTACGCACGCGACAGAACGAATGCGACTTGAATGTATAGTTCTAGTTTTTGTGTGTGTTTTTTACGATAAGTTGTTTGACGGCTCCGTGCGATTCGCCGCATGACAAACGACAAAGCGCTTAGCTGTCAAAAATAAATTACAACAGAAGAGAGCCGAAAGGCATGCATTTTTCACGCTCACAAATAACGTGTTTACCGGTGGACAGGACACGGACATACAATTTAGAAAGTGTTAACATTCGAACAATATATTGTACGTACCACACGATGCAGCGTTATCCGAAAAGAATTTATTTGAGAAAGATCTCAAATAACACAGTCACAGTCGACGACAGTCACATCTTGACGAACGGACGGAATCCAAGATGACTTCGTTTTGGGGCACGTTTAGTGGAGAGCTTCCTTTTTCCCAACAGCACCAAGTCAAAGGAGCGAACGCGACTGACCCGTTTCCCACCCCAACCCGGACAACTATTTTTGGAGATGACAGGATTCTACGCGGATTATCTCTGGTAGGGGAGAACAATGTTCGCAAAATCGCGTCGAGGGTCGTTCGACGTCCTTCACCTCCTTCGTTTCCCGTGAATGTCAAGCAGAAAAGCTTAAATGGCAGGCACTTACAAGCCTTATTTCTCACAATGGACGGTAACACAGAAAGGGTACGCAGCACGTATAAAAAAGTTAAGTGGAAACTTTCAAGAGGGGCCAGAAAACGTCGAATGCAAAACCGCAAAAACACAGGTAGAGAACCGCGCTGAGCGGGACTTCACAGTCCCAGAGAGTGGCAGAAAATTTCTAGCTGATAGAGGGCGCGAGAGTCGCGCTAGCCGCATCAGCATCAGCAACATGGCGGCGGCCTAGAAGCGTTTTTTGGAAAGGTGTATAATAGCAATGTGTAGAGGATCCACTCCCAAACCAAACCAAACTTGCACTACAGACAGTTTTATTGGGTCGACACCCCAATTATAATGTAACACAGTATTGTAGAGGCAGAGAGAAAAAAAAGGCAAATGCATTTTAAGTAGTATTCTAAAATCTTTAAAGAGCCGACTTTCGAATAACCGTTTTGTTCGCACAATTCGCAGGCAACGTTGGACACGATCGTTTAATATTTCTCACGTCTGAAGTGCTCTGCGTACTGTGGATTTCTGGTTACTTATAGTATGTCTGGTGTTCCACGTCTGGTATGCCGAACGTTTTACGCCTGGTTGGCTTGTCTGAAAATGTATTCGCTGTGGCGGGCGAGCATATTAGGCTTAAAACGCACCAACAACAAGATGCAAACGACTTCATTTGAGCGAATACCTAATTGTCGCCAATTTCGCGACACGAAAAATATCGCGAAAAATTGGTCACGGAAATACCTCCCCCGTGATAAAGAATACATAGCTCATAACTCGAACTTCTCGAAATTTTGCTCCAGCAAAATATTCCCCAAGTCCACGCTTTGCAAAATTCGCAAAAATAAAGACGTTTTTCCGGTTCCCCCGTTTTGTCTTGGGTAAACGTCCAGTTCCACTCAATAAAATACAAATGACGTAACCATCATATCCTTAGAGATCAGGTATCTGTTTTGAAAAAGAACAGCAAACGCCGTTCAAATTGTGAAACGACCCTTTCAGAGCATTTTCGCTTAACAAACACGCTCCTTCAAAATGAAATTCCGACGTGAAAACAAGTTCGGACAACGCCCGGTGAAAACAAGAAAAAAGCGTAGTTGTTATCTTTGTTTTTAGAGTGGCGTTGTTGCGTTGTACGCCGGACGTTCCACGACCAGGAGACCCAGTTTCAGAATACAGGTCGAAATAAACATAAAGAAAGGAGAGGCCATAAGCAGCCACGAATTTATTCCCAGGTTTTTCTTTTGCTTTTGGTGTGGATGGCCATCAACCAGCCAACTGGTTTTTTCGCAACAACAAAAACGAATGCATGCAGTCAATCTTCGTGAATCGCTGTAATACACCCCAGTCGCTACTACTAGACATTTGAGGACTCTGCCTGAACCCCATACAGGCTAATCTAAGGTGAAATGATAGTCCTGAGCAGAGAACATCCTCGATCCATCAAACTTCGCGGAGTCAGCAATCAGCCGTAAGGTGGTGATTTGGGCCAGTTGGTTCATAGATAAAAAAATCAGCAGAACCCATCCTTTGGGAATGATTATCTACGTTAATGCGAATAGCATCAAACGGTGCGGAGTTATGCGCGTTCGTCAGGTGGCCGGCACACTCTAGATACGCCAGCCCACTCTTGAGGCGATTCTAAATTTGTTGACACTTTCACAGCCCTGCGCACGATCTCCGCAGCCGAGCACATGCGTTTGTGTCACTTAGGAAGGCGAGCAAAGCACGCGCCATACGCACAAACACTCAAAATGGTACCGACCAGACTTTCTGGCGTCTCAGCTAGTCTCAACCAACGGTACTCTAAACGGTTGTTTATATCTTTACCATAGGACGCGCTTACAGCGCTGTCACAGCTACCGGTGCGCGCGCGTTCCATGCACGAGGGCTCATTCCGCTCTCGTGAGGCTGAGCTAGAGGTCTCCCGAGCGCGGGAGAGGGTGAGCTAGAGGGAGAGGGTGAGCGCGGGAGAGGGTGAGCTAGCCCTCGTGCATGGAACGCGCGCGCACCGGTAGCTGTGACAGCGCTGTAAAGCGCATCCCATGGTAAAGATATAAACAAATGTTTAGAGTCCGGTGAATGACTGCCTTCATAGCTCTGTGGTTAGCGCGTCTGCCTGCTGATCAAAGGGTCAACGGTTCGAATCCCAACCGGCGCCGGTCTTTTTTATTTATTTATCGACCCGCGGCGTAAGAGGTTAGATAGCCAGATAGATAGATAGATAGATAGATAGATAGATACATAGACGAAAAGTGCGTGAAGTATCCAAAGAATGCTATTCGCATTAAAAGAGGGGCAAGACAAGGTGCCCCGAGGCAAGAGAACGGCAGTGATATCGCACCAGGGTAATACCACGGCCGTGCTTTTACCTTGGCGCGCTTTGTCTTGTCCCTGTTGCCTCGGTCCTTGCATTATTTCGGCGCTGTTTTCCTTAGCAACAATCAGCAGCACGATTCACGCGTCGCGTCTCGTGAGGCGCTGTCACGGGGGATGCTGCCAACAAAAAATATTTAATTCAGAGGCGTCAAAAACGTGCTTTTACTGATTCGCGACTCTAGCAAAATGGACAGCACCTAGAGGGAGAACACATGAGCTGCACAAAACAGGTCTTTGCACGATTTTTGCTTGTATCTTGTGGTTTCCTTGATTACATGCTGTCGCCAATTGGCTCGATGGAACAGTTGTTCCGGTACTCTGTTGTTACTGTCGCATACGCGTGTTGCCCAGGGCGCTTTAAACGAAACTTACGCTACGGCGTGAACCAGACATTGTGCGTTTATCAACGTTCATTAGCTCCGCAGTCCTTCCATTGCTTCCCCGAGAAAGGTCCGAAATCATCCAAAACCGAAATCGTGCTTCTTTTTTATCTTTTTTACAGGTTGGTGCGGCTGGAAAGTTTACGTATGTGTGTGGACGAGACAGCCAGCGCACCGGCGAAGGGCGGAGGGGGGGGTGTTTAGCGGGAAAGGGAAAAACGCACATTATAGAGGGTGACAAGTTAAGAATAAAGTTTTGCGGGTTGGATTTGACCGCCCTTTACGTGAACACATCGCCGCAGGTTTGAAACGTAATGAATAAAAGTCGGGCAAACTATTTTAAGTCCATTGTTTGCCTGATGAAACTGGAGCGTTGTGCGTTGAGCTGGCACATATTACACGGCACGACCTGTCACAAAACCCTCTAATTGCCCTATTGTGGCGATGGAGTCGCGATTAAGTGGATTTCTAAGGATTATTGGGCATATCACTGCCATGCGCACCCACTACGCCGAGACCAGATGGTTCAAGTTTCCGTTCTTGTTGTTGAAGATCTATGCTTGGACGCAGTCCGCAGCCATCACTAACCTTAACTCTGTTTCGTTCTAGTCCGCTCGCTCCGCTTCGTTACTATGGTCCCACAACAAGAGATCGCCTTCGTAGGCACCGCAGTGTCCATGTCGCTAACGCTGGTATCACGTGGGTTCTTTTGCGCCTGCTTCGGTGACTCGGCATCTCTATGAGAAAAGAGAAGGTCGGTAAGGGTGGATTCAAACTGGCGCCCACCAAATGCGCCTGCACCACGCAGAGAAGCAAGGAAGGCCTGATGGCTTTGGTGATTATCTTCTAGTACGACAGGGTAAGCACCTTTCGAGGCTCAGAGCTCGCGCTGGCGTGTTTCGAGAGTTCTGCGCTATGACAAAATCGAAACCCTGCCTGCGCTACTCATCGCAGCAAGCATTGTCGTCAAATATAACGTCTGACAGAAGCCGTCGGTACTATAGTTACAGATAGCTTAAGAAACGTGACTTTTTAAGTTCTTGCTTCCTCCTTCGGCGTTCTTATCTGCTAGTGCCGCGCTCTCATCGGCCGCGAAACGATAAGAATGACACGCCTTGCGTTCCTTAATGATTATAGCATGGAGAAGACATTGTCCTTCAATCCTGCCACCCCAAGTTTCCGGTGACCCAATAACTTGTGGGTATTCGTTTCCCAATGCGCTTGTTTATTTTTTTTTTTTTTTAGACAGCGTAGAATTAGCATATAACATGGACCGTGTGACCCATCACGTTAACGCCCCATGACGGAGTCTATAAGCTAAGATTATGAGGAATTTTAGGCCCCATAAAAGCGGGAGCATATACTTCGTTTCAGCTTGGGTCCAGACGCAGGCGATGCTACAAGCGCGAGCTCCGGGCTTTCAGCGTCCCTGCCAAGCACGCGCGCTCGTGCAATGCAAGCACTGTTCAGGGCGACACGCTCGCGCTCGTAGCATCGGCTGCGTCTGGACCCAAGCTGAAACGAAGTATAGTAGAAGCTGGGGAGCCCCCAGAGTTTCGGCCAGCGTTTCGGAACAAGAAAGAGAAGTCAAGGCACGCGCTTTAACGAAATGTCATCCTTCATTCTGTAGCTCCCCGAGTGTCTCGGTCCAAGTGTCCACGACTTGACTGAGGCTTATTACGGAGCTCCACGTGAAGAACGTCCTCGATTGCACGTCGGAAAATCCCCAGGTGGTCCCAGGGAAGCCCCGGTCCTCCGCTGAGACGGGCCAGGTATCGTTCATTGGTGCGAGACGTGAAACCCCCGAATCTACCTTACCTCGCCTGCTCCCCAGGGGATTTACGTTTCCGAGAGGCCACTCTGAATAGAGTAAGTGCCACAGCAGAGGGCTCACTGTCGTGAAACAATGTCTCCGTCTAGAAATATATTCTCTTATATGTACTCGAACGCACTACCTGTGGGCAGACAGACGTAAAAGGAGGCGCACTGAAGCACCCTATAAACAACTTAAGAAATATCGGGCATATGTACTATCATGGTCATGATTTTTGCTCATGATGCATTCTTCGGCGTTCACGTCAACAAAATTTATTGGTTGAGAGCGTTAATGCGCGGGACTCGCCTCGTATTGTCTTTTTTAAGCTGTCAATATGGACTTGTGCGTTCTGAGGCACTATCTAATTCACCAGGGGGCAGTAACTAACGCCCAACGATAAACGCCGCGTATAGCGGCGCACCAGATAGACAAGTGCGCCAAAGTGCCCTATTAAACGCGTAGATTGGGAGCGTTACTGGTGAATAGGCGTTCAGTTTACGCCCTGCTAACTGGTTCGCTTCGCTCTCTCTCTCACTGGCTGCCGCGATGAATGCGTCCAGATAGGAGGAATGGCGGCAGGTGCCCCACATCCGGGCCGCTTGTGCCCTGATCCCTCCGCCCGCACTTCGAGGCCCAGAAACACTTTCGCGGCTTCTTCACGGACAGCTTCGATGTGGAGCGTGGCTCTTCGCTGGTTATCTGATGCGGCGCTTCGGCGCAGCTTTGCGGAGAAACCGAGTCAGGCCTCGGCAAGATGGTAATCGAAAGAGGAAGTCGCCCTCGGGAAAAACCAACAACTCCGCAGCTTGCCTGCCGCACGTGTTGCTGGGGTCAATTGGAGCAGGGGGCGGGAGGGAGCAGAGTCGACGAAAGGACGCAGCAACGAATGACTCAGCGGAGCCGCTGTGTTTATCGGGCACGCGACTTGAGCGCGGCTTAATGGCTGTCTTATTCCCTATCAGGAGTCTAGGTTGAAAGTCGTACTCTATTGTCCAAATTGCTCACTAGATTGAACTCGACTGCGGCATAACGACTGTCTTATAATCTCACAGGACTCGAGGTTGAAAATCTGTATTCAGTTTCCAAAGTGCTCTTAAAGCGAAGCTTGACTATGATATAACGACTGACTCATGCACTCTCAAGACTCGAGGTTGAAAGTCGTTATCGACGGTCTAAATTACCGCCTAAACACAGCTTGACTCTGGTATAACGACTGTCTGTTTTACCCTCGATACTCTATAGGTCAAAGGTCGTACCGCGCTGGCCACGTTTCTCCAATAGGCCGTCATACTTTATGGCAGCCCTCGTTCAACAATTTTGGTGTGAAGTCATAAGTTTTAACTGTTTCTAAAAGTTGGAGCAAAATTAGCGATTTACTTTTCTTCGTGCACATAACAGAGGGAATTCGGTAATATTTCCCCTCGTCTGTATCGCAAAATTAGTGGTTGTAAAAAAGTGGAGAGAACAGAATTTGAGCCTTCAGCCCTCTGCCTATATCCGTGGTGGTACATCTTTCGCTGTGAGGTTAAAAACAGCAGGACATTTGTTTTAGCAATTGTGCACGCTAACACTTGAAAGTTAGTTTTAGAAAGAATAGTGCATTCACGCGGCCTGAAATAAACTAAACCAGAATGCGAGCAGCCTTTGGTTGCGGCACTTTATAATTTAGTGACAGGCTCGATCAGTTCTTGTGAGCTATAACGAATCTGCTTGTGCGTGTATGATTGTAGCAATTACGAGCTAAAAAAATAAAAAAAACCTGCTACAAAAGAAAGTTATTTCTAAAGGTAAGGTGTTAATATGACAGCTCATGTGCTCGCTCTCGGCATTTTGATTCCAAGGTCAGTGCGCGTCAAAAGAATGGCAAGGAAAACGTCAACGCTACACGACAGGCGAGCCAGACAGTCAGGTCAGAAAACAGCACCTTAAGGTGTGTATACACATGACCTCTACGATGGCAGCGCGCCACCAAAACCCTCGTTTCACGACAAGCTTATCACCACCTTGGAGAAAAAGTAAAACAAAAAAACAAAAAACGAAATAGGCTACCCCAAAGTAGAGAAAGAAATGTTGTCCTCCGTTACCGCCCTTGGGGCCTTGAGGCACTTCGGGGGCACCTTTCCAGAAACCTGCTTGTCGTTGACTTTTGATTTCCAGGAAGTGACCCGGTCCTACGAACTCGCGACTCCAGACTTCTTTTTTGTTGTTGTTGTTGCTGTTATTTGCTTCTGTTTCTCTCACTCGTGCGGTTTTCCGGTTCGCGCGTGTTCATATGTACGTGTCTTCTTTCACTCGTCTTCTGCCAGAGTTTTACTTTTAACTTTGTTGCTTCCAGCGGTCACAGTTATTATACGGGCAGGGATGTCGCGAACCCGCCGACGCTCGAGATCGACCAGGTTCGATTTTTTCTAACATTTTTTTAACGCGAAGCTCTACAAAAGTTTGATGACGAATGGCGACTATCATGCGCATGAGCGGAACTTTAGAACGAGCTGACACCACCTGGCGGTGGAGCGGATCAACATTCGGCGAGTGTAGTAAGTGTTTTATGGTTTCTCGTTAGTAAGCGAACTCAAATATTAAAAGGGCGTACGTTTGCCTACAAATTGTCTGAACATGGGTAATCATCACATAAAATGAACTTCTTTCTCCAACAATGCGCGGCTACGATGTCACGCCACTGAGGTGGCGCTGCTGTCAGCGTGACACATGCGCAGACACGTCACTTCACGAGAGTCTGGTTTCTGCGCACGCCCGTTGCCCACCTCTAGTATAAACAGACGCAGCCTTCTTTGTAAACAGCGTGAATTGGTCTATAAATGTTTATTTGTTACCAGGAAATTCGAAACTTTTTTTGTACACGGCAACACTGTTCACGAGTCGAACTTCGCCCAATTCGGCTGAAGGTTCGAAGGTTTGCCGAATTAGTCGAAACTGAGGTTCGTCAAAAGTTCGCGACATCCCGCAGCCGGGGGCTGCAGTCAACGAGCGCGGGAATCTTCCAAGCGTGTCCAAGGAGGAGATATCCAGCGGGGGTCACCGTGTCTAGCAAGGAGAACGATCGTGGACAGGGTCAGGAAGGCGAAACCCGATGACCTCTCGGGACTGCGCTCGTTTTGTTGCCGGGTCGAACGAGGCCCGCTGATCATCGGAGCCGCGTTGTGAAGATTGCCGCTGCGTAACTCAAACCTGCAATTGCACTTCCTCTTCGACAAGAGGCGCCGAAACGGAGCGGTGTGAGATTGCCTCCAAACGCGCACGTGTATAAACTCTGAAAAAAAAGTTTGTGATTTTTTTTTGCGTGTGTGCAGAACACGAGACGACGAATTACGACAAAATATAGAAGGATCCTGGCGAATGACGGTAACAGGAACGGAACAAAAATAGCGCGAACTATTTTGTTGACTTAAATAAGCAACGTTCTTCACGTCCGCCCCGCAATTATTAAAACCAAGTGAAATACGTTACGATTTAATAATCGTGGCAACCTTATCTAAGGGGGACACTACCCAGAAAAAACAATTTCTGCAAAAAAAATGTTCAGTTTGAAAAATGTCATATTTTGCACCAACATCCACCAACATCTAGAGATTATTTCCACCAAGTTTCATTAGTTTACACTGCATAGTTGATTTTGTTATAAATTATTTTCGGTCCACCGATGCTAAAAAAAAATAAGTAGAGGTTGGAGCACTTTGAACGGATTTTTCTCCATTCAACTTTTTGGCATAAATTTAACTTTAGAAAAACTATCGTTTTGTTATTACGTAGCTTGAATTCATTTTTATGAGTTTCTCTAGGGTACAATTTTAAGGGTAAGATAGCTATGAGTGCGTATTTTTTTATTTTCTTTATTTTTCATGTTTAAGAACTAATATTTTGGACAACGGATGGAAATCTAGAATACAGTATTTGTGTTTATGTGGCTTTTTCGCCATGAAAGGTGGTACAATATAGAAATATAGCTCCATAGCTATCTGCTCTGAACTGTCCTAAAGCAATATAACACATAAAAACGACAAATTTATAAGTAATTTCAAAAGGATAGTTTTCCTACGCAGTCACGCCCACTTTCATCTTTGAACATTTGCAAGTTTTTGTACTTCACCCAGTATAACAAATTTTGGCAGAAATGTTCTCATCATCAAGAGAAACAAGCCCTGTAACAGACATTTAAATCAGACAAGTTGTTCAAACATTCACTTTTTGGGGTAGCGTACCCCTTTAAAATACATACAAGTTTTAACCCGTGCCAATTAAAGCCCCTCGATTTAATTTAAGTTATCATTCTGCCTCTATAACGAAACATTTTCAATTCGCTTCATTGTGTTTTCTTCGACACTCATTGCGTGAGGTGAAAATGTAGCAGCGTGTATAAGAAATCCGGACACCAGGAATTAAGTTTAAACAGTATCCGAGAAAAATAATAAAACCGTTTTTTGCTCTCTTTAACCCTTTCCGTCACACGTTTATCTCCGCGTATTATAGGTTTCTTTCTCCGCCTCCTTAATCGGTTGATGTCTTCGGAAAGTTTGAGAAAATTAAATAAGATAAAAATAGTTATTGCTGCACCCGTGCTTGAATATTAATTAAGACACTTCTCAAGCTGCCACACGTTCGCGCATGCCACACATCTCTTTGTTCCTTTTACCGCGTTCCATTGTTGTCTTCAGGATACGTCAAGAACAATGACGTGCTGTCAACAGTCTGGCCACTTGTGGCACAATGCAAAAGCGGGGAATGCGGTCTGCGCGCGGCTAACTGCTCAAAATTAGCCCAGAACTCATTACAGTCAACACCGCGAGCATCGCTTCGAGAGGAATGCTTATAATTGCGATCTCCGCTTGCCCCAGATAACCGTTGTGACATCTCGAAACGAGGTTATCCAGGACCGAGAATTGCGCGGTCTTGAGTCAAAATCCCTTTTTCGTTTTTAACGGCGACGACGCGCTCCACTTTCTTTGCGTTTCGAGAGCACACAGAAACAAAGAAGGACACGAATTGAGTGAGTAAACTGCCACGCTGCGTGTGCATGCCAGCGGCGTGACATGATCTTGATCGTCGACGTTTTCTTTGCCAATGATGCTTACTCAATGTCTTGCGCAGACGTTACGCAGTTTGGGGCGTTGGAAAAAAAATACATATATCGCAATAGATCGATGTAAACAGCTATAGGATGTGAGTTTCGAGTCGAAAATCCATGAAGTTACCGCATGTTCCAAGTATAGCGTTGCTCAGGACGCCTGGTGACGTTAGCTGGTTGTCTGGCTTATTAAGGCGAAAGCCTTATGTGTCTCATCCTTCAGTCGACCTTCAAAGTCCTTGAGCGAAATCACGTCGGCGACATGGAAGGTACCAAAACGAAAGGTACCAATGAAACGGCGCCGAAAGTGCGTCGTCGGAGAGAGCGCGCTGTCTTCGGAGGTTCGCTATCACGTTTACATCGGCGCTTGGACTTTCGCCTTCAAGTCGTCTTAGGGATAACATAAAAAACATCTGAATTTTCAACTGCTCAAAATGAACGGGAAGGATAAAACCAAAAACGCCCTCTTCCATATTTAAAGCTTTGAGCGAAAAAAATAAAAAAATGTTATCGGGGTATGGAGGTTGGTCGTATCAATACCTGCTTTCTATGACATCTCTACTGAAAGCACTGACGTATTGTTCGTGTATGTTGCCAGCGCAGCCTGTCCTACACATATTCATACATTGTCAAATAATTTTTTGGGGGGTGGTAAATGACGATTTCTGGTTTAATTGACATCAATTGTGGAGTCGCGTGTGTGACTGTATTCAAGGTGCTTAGGAGCTTCCCGTAAAAAGCTCTGAAAACAAACACTTGGCGATCCTCTGTTTTAAGTTTAATTAAAGCCAAAATTATACGAACAATATTTTGTTTTATTTCTTAAAGCGGGCTTTAAAAATAAGTTGCACATTATTTTCTTGGAAATGATCCACGGCCGGGTTTGTATTGAACAGCAATCGCAAAAATGGTTTTAGCAAAACAACATCTACAAGCAAATACGTACGCGCAGTAAACACCATGTTTTTGTTTGTTTGTTTTAGCAGAGTGGGACGATATATCCGTTTTTCGATATTCGATCGATGTTCGTCTGATTCATCTCGCATGCATTTCAGCCTTTTTAGAAAAGAAGAAAAAAACGAAGAGAAAAAGCGATTTCTGGTTTCGTGTCGATGCTTTTCCATGGCACGGGAGATAATAATTCAAAGGCCGTGGAAACAAGACAAATGTGTTGGGGTAGGCGCCGTATCCAGCGGCAGAATGGGTTGGAGCGAAACCCACGGAGGGGCGCTGTTTCGAGGTGCTGACGTCTGCCTTCAATCAAACAGGCCTCGCTGACAGCCCTCACATCCCACGTGCCCGAGCAGCACCTCCGCACCTCGCTACACGATGTTGATGGAGGGGACGGCGTGTTTTTGCCAAGGATCGTTACGACGAGACTTCGTTTGAACTACAAGGATTATTCCGAAACCAAAAGCAAACCAAAAGTTAAAAAAGAATGGCGTCGGTTATTCGAATAAACTATAATTCAATGCAGCTGGTAATTGTGCGTCGGCTGTTCAGTCCATTCACTTATAGTTCTTTTGTTGTTGTTTGCCAGCTAGCCTGTTTCTAGAGAGATTATTGCACCAATTGGAAGTAAAGCTGGAACACCAGTCTTTGACGTAATTTAATTTCTGGTGTTTTATGTACACACGTTCCACTAGCGTGTATTTATGGGATCCCTACTGCGTGGTTGCATAAACCGTTTTTTGTTAGACCCACAAAAAATACAAGAAGCCACCAAAGGAATTCTAAATACTCTACTAAAGAATACATCCTACCCCGCGAAAATTCAATAGCCTTGGCGCCTACAGTTTTTGCGTAGTTGGAACGGCTGGATGCACGCAACTTCGGGATGTTCCCCTTTCAATTGGGGTGGGTGGCTGCCACCATCTGTTGTCGTGGAAACCCCTCGAGACAGTGAATACAGCCGTCTTTGCTGTCTTGGCGATTCCGGTGTCTCAGTGCGTCCGTGGCAGCCCTCTCCAGGCGTGGAGCTCAAAGGGCGACAGCGTGGACATCGTGACGCGACGTGCGCTTCTCTCGGACGCGGGGACTTCCCAAATCGCTCGGGGAGGATTTGGCGCTATAGGCGCTGTCGAATGCAAATGAGTGGAGTACAGTGTGCATCCTCCTAAGTATAGTAATTAAGAATTAAAAAATAAATAAAGAATTGAACCTTATTGCGCCGTGAAGAAGCTTGATGACACGGAATAGTGTGTTCGATAAACTTTGTTGGAGAGGGTAACGTGCGTGATCTCAGTGCGTCACAGAGAAACGTGCGTTGCCTTTGCCTCTGACCACCTTTTCAGAGCGCAGCACTATAGCGCCCGTTTCCGGCTCAAGCGGCGTCGGCGTCGCCGTCGGCGTAACGCGCGATGCATGGAGGACATGCACCTTGCGGAACGCCTCCCCCCACGAGGCGGTGCATGCTCGGGACATGCACAGCGTTCGATCTGCTCCCCCTCCCCGGCCGTCACGTGACACCTCAGGTCTGCGTGACCTGGGCTGTAATTAACCGTAGATTGCCCCGTGACACGGGTTGCAGCGGTTAATTCTACGCAGGACTAGTAATGCTTACCGTAATTCTTAGAGGCGCTTTCATTGGGTAGCTTTTTCAACTCTGATGCTGCACTGGCCAGGTTCTCTATCATGGCGGAGCTACAAGAGTGTCTAGGCAGTCTTTCATACATTCAAATCATAGATAGACAGTTTCGCCAGTTCACGGTATGACTGGTAACCTGAGCAGTCTCTTACCCTCGACAATGCAGTAGTGACATCCCATACTTGTTTATATAAAAACATAAAATGGGATATTTTGTTTCTATTCAAACCTTCGCTCCACATGCTCCACCAGTTACGGTGCGCTCGACCTCCCACATTAATGTAAATATAACACGTGCATGTGCCTGCCTATACGCACCTTTGTCTGCACTTCTGCCCAGTTGTTTCTCTTCAATCTGTGGGGATCGCGACCATTAAGACTTTAGCGGCCACGACGGGGCCGGACATGGGCCCCGTCGTGGCCGCTAAAAGGAGGAAGACGAGTGTGACGAGTATGGCACGGGGCAGAGTTCAGGCAGCGAGCTCGAAGATGGTCCGCTACGGAACGGTGAAAGGAAAAGGCGCTGCCTCCAGATCGTCCAATTGTGAGACAGTAGGTACTTCGCACCTTGCGTTGTGCGGTCTCCTTCGGGGCGGTCGAGGCGGGGCCTGATCCGGCGTTGGCTATAGTGAGACACTCGCGTTATCTGACGCTCAAACGTGGGGCCCGAGCAGCTGGCCTTCGCTTTCCGTCGTCCCTTGGAGATCACACTCGACGCGTTCTTTGACCATTTTCAGATAATCTGCACTGTAAACATTTTTACACCCTTAAAGGTGTAATTGCACTCAAAACACCCTTCTAACACCCCCACTTTACACATGAAGGGTGTTAGAAGGGTGTACCACGCGAATAAAACACCCTATTTACACCTATAAATAATAAAAGGGTGTAAGAAGGGTGTTAGGAGGGTGCAGGAAAGGGGTTAAGTAATGAGGGTACACCCCATGATGCCGCCAGGGGTGCAAGGGTGTTTGGAGTTTGGTTGTTGAAAACAATGCAGAGCAGTTTCAGATTAATGCCGACTGCGGCATTAATCTGAAACACTACGATTCGATGGAGCCAATAAATAAGAGTACTGTCATGGCGCTCGTCGTCTTTGCGAGTTTGCAATCACCGGCTAGACCAATCAGGTACAGTGATCCTTTCTGTGCTTGATTGGTCTAGCCGGCAAGAGCAAATGCACGAAGGCGACGAGTGCCATGACGATACACCTTTGGTTCTGCTTGATTGGCTCCGTGGGATCGTGGCGTTGTGTAACAGATGGCCACTGTGGGTTCACCCTCAGTTTAGGAATTCAGAGCACACAGACCAGGCTGCTTTTTGGAACATTATATTATATTCATAATGTTCGTCGGTGTGCTCGCTCACGATTGCATTCGTTGCCTCGAAGGATGGGCAGGTGATGAGCGGTCCGTCTTTGGCTGCTGACTCGCAGGTGTCCCCAGCCGGTCTCCTCTCCGTGTTTCCTGACTGCCGTTATTCCTTTCGGGGGTTTCGCGTATTCGACACATCCGCATCTTCGGTACTCGACTGTACCTCTTTTCTCTTACATCCCCAGAAAGAGAAGGCCTCGTTGTTTAGCTCTCCGCCTTCCCCTGCGTTCTCTCCGGAGTCCCAATGCGCCGCTGTATACCTTTGGACTCCAAGCTGCGGTCGTTCGGCAGGAAACGCCACTTGGCGAGGGCGGCGAGACCAAATCTCAAGAACTCGGTGGCGCCACTCTGTTGTTCCGTGCGGGCACTTGTGGCAAACTGTAGTGGCTGAATTCCTTCCGGGTCTACTCGGCCCGGGCTATCCTCACAGTTGGCTGTGGTCGGAGTTAATATTGACCTGAGTATAGACATACTCGAAACCTGGAACGTCAACGTTACGTGTATGCTGCATTTCACGGGCTAGTCAGGATGACACGCATGTAAATGTACTATGTAAGCCAACGTGCCTTTTTACAAACATGCCCACGTTTGCCCACACCAGGTGAGGTCACTGCGCACGCGAAAAAAACATATTCGCTCGAGGTAAATTATCCGCGTATCCGCTCTGTGGTCAGCAGCGCCACCTCAGCGGCGTGACGCCAGGGTAGGTGGATTGTTGTGTATATATATATATATATATATATATATATATATATATATTAGTAATAAATAAAACAAATGAGTAATGCAAGTTCACTTAGTTTAGATGCATACTTATAGGATTGGGTATAGATTCCCATCGCTGAAATGCCATGTTCCTTGTTTCTGAGATATAAAAAAGCAAAAAAAAAACATAAAGCCTCGCTCATTCTGATCTGTAGATAAGAGTAAAAAATGCAGATTCATATTTACGAATTTTAAAATTTTATGGAACAATGGAATATTAACTTGTCAAAAGAATTGTATTTTTCGAAAACTGATTTGTATATTACAACATTAGCTAAAATCGAACTAATTTAGCTGAAAACAACGAACATTTCAGTATGATTGGCAGCAAACATTTCGAGGTAACTTTTCTACAACGTGCTGTTTTAAGAAGCATAAAAAAAACACTAGAGCAATGAATATGATTAAACAGATTAAAGTAACAAAAATATAGTTCAATAAAATAACAAAAATTTGTATCTATTTGGGTAGTGCACATGAACCTTCTAAAAGCACTCACAGCTTCTGAAACACAGGGCGTGACTCAGGCACGTAGCCAGGATTCTGTTTCGGGGGGGGGGGGGGGGGCGCACTTAACAAAATGCTGCTGTATGAGGGGAGGGGGAGAGGAGGTCCCAGCAAAATGGAAGATTTCGGGGGGGGGGGGGGGGCCGGGCCCTATGGGCCACCCCCTGCATGGATACGTGCCTGGCGTGACTTATATGTCCAGGCGTTTAACTTTATGATTCGTTCTTCGGTGTGCTTATATCGGAAAATGTCGGAGAGATATTAGGATGTCAATGATATTTAGAAACATCACACTATTATATTGAAGACAGCAGATAGATCACAGAAATTCGGCGTTCTCTGTTTAATATGAATTTTTTTGTACTAAACAAAGCGATTTTTAGGCACTTGCCAAAGCTTTGAAATCGTTTTTATCGCGGAAAATAAAAATGATTTGGAGTATTGAATATAGACTGGTACAATCCCTTATATGAAATGGTTATTAAACCATGTAGGCGAAAGCGTAAAACAAAAACAAAATCCTCAATACAAGCCGTCGGTTTAGTTACGAGTGTTACCCTACTTAAACAATAAAAACGCAGCATTTAAACCACCCAAAAATTACGAAAACCTCTGTAAAACTACAAGTTTAAGTGGAGTAGTCATGCAGGCAGTCCTTTCTTCTATAGCTTTCGCTTTAACTTTAACTAAGCTTTAACTTAAAACAATATTAAAAACAATTTTTATGAAACGCGAAGCAAGATAAATGCAAACGAGCCCTCACCCAAGATACTGAAACCGAAACTACAGAAAATCTTTTTAGAAAGGGCAGGCGTAAGTCGTAGCCAATCCCCGTTCTTATTAAAGATGGCTGCTTTCGGTTGCTGCTGGAACCGCCGGAACTGCGACCGGAGACACTCGCACGTGTGGACGAAACTAAAGGTGAGAATATTTATGCAGCATGCTTGTAGAACATTCTTTATGTGTTCAGGAGTCTAGTAAGTGACTATTGATACCGCTTACACAGTATTCTACTTGCTTAGCGCTTAAATGTGGTGGTAGCGAGTGTTTTGACTGGCTGGCTTGCTTCGGCTTTCTCTTTCGAGCCATAACCGCTAAAACTACCTTGAAGTGACGAAAGTGCTCCTGATTTCTTTTTCGCTTTCACGCCGGCGCCTCTTTTCTCGCGAACTGTCGAAACTGAACAGTCTGGAAACATGATTGCTTCATCGGTGGGAAGCTGAAGCGTAGGTTTCTTTTTCTTTTTTTTTTTCGGCGTCATAAGCTTAAGCATCCATCCGAATCTGTGTATCGCTTTCGCGTTGTCGCTGTTTAACGATTTAATTAGTGTTCTCAGCACCAGTTCTTAAGTTGTCTTCGCTTGACAACAAATTCGGCGCAAAAACGAGGACAAGAGTGTGGCAGAAACACGGCGAAGTGTTTGTGTCCCTCTCTTGACCTCGTCTTTTGCGCTGAATTTGCTGTCATGAATTACTGATAGCCCAATTTTTAACCCTTCGCTTCAAGCCATATAATGTCTATAATTTTATTTTGAACATAAGATTTTGTGTTTCTTGATATGTGTTTCTTGGTATGATATGTGTTTCTCGGCACGGTGTTTCTTCATTTGGTGTGCGGGGCAAATGTTGTCTTGCAGTAGGTATGGCGAACTCTACATACTTCGTAATTTTTTCGCGGAGTCGTAATTATGCTTGGGTATCGTGTTTTCAGCTTTTATCATGTTACATAATTGGCAAGCATATAAAAAAATCTAACAAGTACCTGGGCCTTGCTTTTGCTACTGTGATTGCTATGAAGATATAAAGTATTAATTAGAAGATCTAGACCAGTTTAGAGCACTAACCCAAGTAAAGGAATGCATTTCTTACAAAGACCGAATAGTAAACATTGTTCAAGGTGTTTTGCATTGAATATAGGTGATCTTGCCTCTTTTTCTTTTTGCTATGGACCGAGTCTATCTGCTGTAAATGTGGCTTTTAGGATTGTTTCAAAGCTCAAATGGCTGACTAACGAGCATGAGGTCTTGTAATTTCATTTAGTGTGTTGACTGTTTTATGCGATTTTTTTATTATTTATTATATGCAAATGTTATTGGCATTAAAAAAATTCAGAAGAAAATGTTATAGCTGCTGCACTGGGTTATTGTCAATGTTGACGAAAGTAAACTTCACAATGTGAATAAATTATCATTTGTTATCTGGCACTTTCTGAGTTTTTAATTTTTTTATTACAGTATTACCTTCATTGAAAAGTGTATGGATGATTTAATGCCGGACAGGCCTTTCAGATATTTTGAATAAATAAGTAAATAAATCTCAATACTCCGGGATTCATGGACCATGCTCGTCCGCCAAAAGTTCGAAAATGAGAGACGGAAGCTGGAGACTGACCGTGTGTGCGCAAACCGACTAAAGTTCGGCCGCAGTGGGAAACTACGAAGGGCGGCTGTCGACACCGCATCAATGGAGTTACAGCGGGGCAAAGTTGGCACAACACTGGTTTGTGATTCAGAGCTCAGTGTAACACGCATGTGTTTTTTTAATAAAATTACAATAATCGTCTTTGTTTAATCCATATGCAGTCCCAAGGCTTGGCTCCCAGCGGAGAAGACGAATACAGTCTCACACAGCATGAGGCCTGGTTAGTCACGTGGACCAAACCGAACCCCGACAGACAGCAAATG